>BLKM01005772.1:222500-233776 GCA_013340265.1 Coptotermes formosanus
TGTAAACACTCTCCACTTCGGTTATAAAAACCAGTCTCTTAATGTTTTATAAGGCAAAAGTTGCTGTTTGTTCTGAGATCCGTACAAAACACATAAACGCAATGTGGGCACCACGTAGAATTTTTTAATGTTAAACCTGGTGGTATGTAAAGTTACCGCTAGGCTTTAAAAGGTTAAGAGCAGATTGTTTCCAGGACACCATGTGTTAAACAGATCATGAACAACTGTCAGACTCTTCATGTCTGCCCATTCAATACTGAAAATCTACGTTAGCACCTATGCAATCAACACTGTATGACTTCAGTAAGATAAGAAGTTTTAAAATAACCTCCACATGAAGCATTCAGAGACAAAAAATATAAAGGTTATCCTAGAACAAGCCACGAAGGCCCAGAGGGGAGAAGAGGCATAGCTCTAGTATTTCTTTAACCTCGGCTCTAGGTAGGGGTCGGTGGTTAACGACACGCCCCGGTCGCTTTACCCCCGGGAAAGAGACTCGGTATCCACTCTGCAGGAGGCTGGGTGAGCCGCAGGGTCTGTGTGGACGGATGCTGAAAGTGTCGCCCCCCCCCCCTCACCCGGGATTCGATCGCCGGACCGTCCAGCCCGTAGCAAGTCGGTATCCCGGCCCATGGGCCAGAAGCATAGCGCCAACACTACTGTCACACTCCTGCTGTCATCACACTAACCGAATCGAGTCTACTGAAGCCGAATCGAGTAGATTCTAGCAGGCTCCAAAGACCGGTATTTGTATTGCGCAAAACGAGCTATGTATCTCCGCCACACTCAATACCACTCGCGTAAAGTCGGGTGAAGGTGAAGACATCTGGCTCTGTAGCGTCAGATAAAATTCGCTTCGTGCTCCGACAAAGATTGCAGAACACTCGATTAACACATCAAACACGAAAGGTGTATCGTCGTCTTGTCTTCAAACGCCCCGCGCCTCTCTGTCCATACCACACACCATTAACCTCTTACGGTGATTTCTTCAATTAGCATAACCACACCCATGTTAAGTGATCTCGCCGATCCCAGTGGCCGCGCGGTCTAAGGCGTAGGTCTGCGGCCGAGCGCTTGCTGGAATCGTGGGTTCGAATCCCACCGGGGGCATGGATGTTTGTCTCTTGTGAGTGTTTGTGTGCTGTCAGGTAGAGGTCTCTGCGACGGGCCGATCCCTCGTCCAGAGGAGTCCTACCGACTGTGCTGTGTGTCTGAGTGTGATCAAGTGTAAATAAACAACCTCGACACCTGCTGTGAAAAAGTAGGCAGAAGAAGGAAGGACTACAAAACGCAATATGTCCACAGTGCGGAGTCCTTAAGAAGTTAATTACCAGTCACTGCGCGTATCAAGAAATTCCCCCCGCCGACTGTTTGCAACTCCGATGGTTTATTTATAGTGTTAAGGATGTTCACCACTGGGCCGCCATTCTGAACTAGCTGTCCAGAAGATACCCTCGTAACTTGAATATTTAACATTCGTTTTAATATAACTCGGCGTGGGGTGGGGGGGACGTGGTGGCGCAGTTGGTTGAGTCACTGCTGTACCAGCCGGAAAGCCCGGGTTCGATCTAAGTGATCCCTGCAGTACCAGTGGAGTAGCGCAAGCATGGGCCTTTTCATTATTACGTGCTTGTGCTGCCGTTCTGTAGGCCTGCATGTTGGTGTTCTGAGCGCATGAAGTTCGAAATCGCTTATTTCGTAATGCGTTATCTTAAGGAAGCACCGAAGGAGGAAAGTACCGCCCAGTATCATCATTATTGGCAACAGGGTAAAGTCGTTTAACGCTTCACAGGCGTTAATCTCGCCGTTTTTTTTTTTTTTGCTTGATCGACCTATGTTTCTTACGCCAGTTACACTAGGCTTATACTTCATTCTCAATACACGTTATGTCCACTTACGTCTACAGTATACCATTTCAGTTGTACATACTTAGTTCGTTTTGTTTTACGGGAATATCATATACATCCTGCTGGGATGGGTAAGTTAAGAAGGCTAGGCTATGCTACGGTATGGAAGACAAGACGTGATTGAAGATTTCTAGTACGGAATCCTGTTGGAAGAACACAGGATGATATGGCAGGACAAAATTACGATGAAACCTGCTGAAATGCGGTAACATAATCGATGTTTAACCGTTTAAATCCTAGCGGTAACTTTACATACCACCAGGTTTAACATTAAAAAATTCTACGTGGTGCCCACATTGTGTTTATGTGTTTTGTACGGATCTCAGAACAAACAGCAACTTTTGCCTTATAAAACATTAAGAGACTGGTTTTTATAACCGAAGTGGAGAGTGTTTACAGCGCGGTACGCACTGAGTCCTTATATAAAACAGATACGCTTCGTCTTTAAAGAGTTAATGTAACTGGCTGCGGATCGTATCCAGTGGCGTGTTTTGATAAGAGCGACGTTGCGGTGGCGACTTGGCACCACAAACAAATGAAGGTGAAAGCCTGAAAGCTGAACTACAAACGTGAGGCACTGGGGCACTCAGTCAGCAGCGTGCCTGGTACCAACTGCTCGACAGGCACGCATCGTCCTTCTCATGGGCACACAATTATAAATTTTCCAACGGTTCTGTCACTAAATGCATGTCTCGGTATACCAATTCAATGCACCTCATTCATTAATTGACAGGATATCCCCTTACGCTCAGGACGGAAGTACACATCACTCAGTCATCGAATGATGGATCATCCAATTTCCATCAACTGGAGCCACTCTTCCCCCGCCCCCCCTTCACTCTACCAATGCAGCAGACATTATCTTCGCCCACCGCCCCCTATATGTAGGCTACAGGATGCGGTAAGGTCATTGCCACTGCGCACCACCCTGGCGCCTCGTATCAAACTGGCGCCTCTAGATAGCGTCTTCTTCCACGTCACTTTACACTTTATCTCCGTCCGACAGTCTCCAGCTACCACCAGGTGCTGTACAATGCCAAATTCCCACGGCTTCATTCGAGCAGGACAGTAATGCCAGTGGGGGTAGCTCAGGTGCCTTAGTGACTGCTATGGGCTGGATGACCGAGCAATGGTGGTGTGATCCCCGATGGGGTCCAAACCGGCTCTGGGACCCACGAAGACTCTTACTAAATGGATACCGGAGGCTGTTTTCCCAGACGCTGGGACATAAAGCTGTCCATTTTCCTGTACCCTTAGGTAACGGAATGAGTGGAGCTATACCTCTTCTCCCCCCCCGTATGCATTCAAGGCATATGTAGAGACAACTATATGCAAGAGCATTGTTCTCGCTAGGAACTATTTATTGACGCTTGATGAAGGCAGCAGGTTCCTTCGAAACGTCGGGTTCCGATTACACCGTGGCGCAGCGTTGTATCCCAGACGAGCGGAAACCTCAGGCTGTACGTACACAGCGCTAGAGAGGTTTCCTTGTGAGAAGTCTGCCACTTACCCAGCACGCTGGCTCAGTCAGTAACATTTCCGACTCGCGTCCTGGAGGTACCCGGTTCGAATCCGGCCGGTATATCGACCCAACTGAGTGACATCTGTAGTAGTTTTCCTCAGTACATCAACAAAATACTGGGATAAAAAGGTAAAGCTATCCCATTACAGGCCTGAGCAGACCCTTAGGGTTCCAGGAGGTTGACACTCCCAGATTTCAAGACAATCGGCACATGAAAGTGGTAAGGTTGTCAGCCCTACGCACCGGCCGCCTTTACCCCGCAGGAAATATGCTTGGTACTGATTTCTGTTAGAGACTGAGTCGACCCCAGTGCCACAGTGAGGCCAGAACGATTATGTCAATGAAAAATTCAGTGACACCATCGAGAATCGAACCCGCGTCCTTCCGGCTTTTCGCGCAGTGCCTCAACCAACTGCTCCACCAACATGTATTTGCTGCATAAAAAAATAAAAGTTGATGTATTCAATTCTTAATTCAAATGCCCGTTCAAGACTTTTGGTACTACAAGTTTTAGCTTATTTTTAAAAATAAACTGATATGACACTCAGCCATTGCATGTAGTCTGTGTTACATACATACAAGACAGACAGAGTCTTGCGACGCCATTTATACGTTGCGTTTTGCTGGTTTAAATTCGCATACTCTATAAAACAAAATGGACCTTCAAGAAGTGGGATGGGGGGCATGGACTGGATTGAGCTGGCTCAGGATAGGGACAGGTGGCGGGCTCTTGTGAATGCGGTAATGAACCTTCGGGTTCCATAAAATGTGGGGAATTTCTTGTCTAGCTGAGAAAACTGTTAGCTTCTCAAGAAGGCCTCTGCTCCGTGGAGTTAGTTTAGTTAGTTAGTTAGTTAGTTAGTTAGTTAGTTAGTTACTTAGTTATACTCTATAAAACATAACTTTTACGACTGCGTGCTTTCAGGCTTCTGCCGCGATATAGATGAGATCTGCGATCTTCTGGGGTATCACGCAGCGTTGGATGTTAATTATGTGCCGACGTTTCGGGACAACCTATCGGTCCCATCTTCAAGGGTCAAGAAGTTCAAGAACAAAGCTTTCTTTTTGGACCTCTTGACTTGAATGTTGCACCGAAACATTAGTACCGTCTACCAAACCACACGATATCACATTTCACAAGACCGTAACTTCAATATTGACTGTCATGTGAACATCAGATCTTATAAGTATAATGTTTTCACATTTTTATTTACTGCCGACGACTGCTTCCGGATATGCAACAAAATGTGTTTTACTTCACATGTGCGTTCCCATAAGCAGCGAATATCACCTGTTAACTTTGTCACGTCTCTCCGCCAGTCCCTACACATCAGCGCGGTTCATATATTGTTGACATTACAAAACATTTTGTACCTCGAAAACTGTGCAAAATGAACCCATTGTTGCGTCTCCATAGCAACGGTCAATGGTTTTGTACTCTTCAAAGTTACATCTAGATCAACAACAATATAATAGTAATGTATAGTTTCCATTGCAACAATGGTTACGCGAACGCACCACAATGTACGTGTAAACGTATATTGCCTGTCTTGTTATTACTGTTCATTTAGCAGCATTATTGGTAGCTCAGGTTACACAGTGTTGAATGCTTGGATGGTACTAAACATGACGTGGAAGGGTAGTGGTCTTGGCATAATTCGGAGAAACATCCCGGTATTTTTCGGCGTGGACTGATAACAACCAAGAAAAAGTTAGCGAGAACGGCCGAACCGAGTTTTGAACCCAGGATACATGTAAATATAATCGCTACTATTACACTAATTATTTTTGCAAGCCAATATTACAGATAAAATAAACATTTCAGATGCGTGATGTATTTGGAAATCGCATTGACCCTCCCGTCACCGCTGAATGGATTTTCATAAAATTTGATGTTTTGTAGTTGTACTAAAGTGTAATGACGATTTCCAATCTCGGTTGCAATTTTAACGAACACTCTACATGAAAAACCTACACGCGTGTCTTTTTGCGGACGTCTGTAGCCTAATTAGATAAGTATTTATCGGCATTACAGGTGTTCCGAACACAAGCAGCAGAGATACACAGAACGTACACGCCACTTGTCACTTACTGGCCCATACACACAGATGAAGAACATTGCCTACTTTACAATAAATTTCCCGTTGCCTCTAATTTGGGTTACTCTGACGTAGGCGACATGCCCATTCCATACCAGTGTGCTATTTCGCAATATCTGCACGAACTGTTTGATCGTCGGCAGATATTCTGATTCTCCTGGCGCCATACCTTAACCGACACCCCCTACGCAACTAGCAACTGCTTTTTGATCCGTCAGAACACAGTGAGCGACCAGACTGTTATGGCTGTAACACTTGCACTTGTAACAGTGATGCGGCCTGTTTACTGATAGTGTGATTAACCCTCTTAAGCACAGTGGTTACATTGCGTACCACCAGGTTTAACATTCATAAATTCTGCGTTGTGCCAACACACACACACACACACAGAGGCATAACTTCGCTAACGGGGAGGGGGGGGGGGGGGGGCAAAATTGACCATGGGGATTAGAAACTTTGATTTACGAAGGTGTAAAATTACAAAAAAGGGGGAAGAGTGGTTTGAACCAGTACTTAACATATATACACCCCTTTCCTCCACTCTCACCCGAAATTTTTATTTGCATCTCTTCAATTCAGTAGCCAAAAGAAAACTATTCTTAGGTATAAAAAATATTGCGGGAGCATTTGCCACCTAAAATTAGGCCTATGCCCATACAGTGTGTTTATGTGTTTTGTATGGATCTCAGAACAAACAGCGATTATTTCCCTATACAGCATTAACTGACTGTTTTTTATAACCGAGACGGAGTGTGTTTACTGCGCGGTACGGACTGGATACTTAAATATACGTTCTGCCCACACAGTGTATTTATGTGTTTTGTGTGGATCTCAGAACAAACAGCGATTATTTCCCTATACAGCATTAAGTGTCTGGTTTTTATAACCGAGACGCAGCGTGTTTACTGCGCGGTACGGACTGAAATATATAGTTCAGGTTAAGCTTAGTCTTTGAGGTGATAAGCTGTGTTGTCTGTCACGCTGTACAGGGAGGGCAGTAACTTCAAATATGTGTCGACAGCCTCTTTATTCTTTAGTCATTATCATACGGCATCTGAGCATACAGGATAGTTCTTACACCCCGTATTCGAGACGTCCTGAATTCGAAACCTGATCCAGCAGCCACAGTTTGTATTGCTTGACACCACTGCAGCACTTTGGGACCTGAAGTTCATCTAATACATAAACATTAATTTTCTACTTGCAGAAAACACTGCAAATGTTAAATTATTTAGGGAAATAATCGCTGCTTATTCTGAAAATAATAAGAAACCGACAAACACAACGTGGGAAGAGGTAAATGCACTTATTTCTTAATGTTATAGCGGCGTGTGTATAAAGTATTTAACATGGCTTAAATACTGGAATATCTCATACCATGTTTTCGTCAACACTGTATCAGCAACGTACTGCACAAGTGATCCTATATAAACGATCGACGAAATAAATAGATATGTACCCAACTCCAGCACAAAGGAGTGCTTATTTATTTTAAGATGTCAGTTTATAAAGTCCGACATATTTCGATGATTAAATCATCACCTTCGGAGACATCTTTTCAGTAGAACATGAAAAATTCTTGGTGTGCTGTCTACTTTACATTCATAATTACAGCACGATTGTTACCATGGATATTATTAGATAAAACATAACGTTATAGTCTTTAAATGAGAAGAAAATAAAAACCTGTTAAAACAGTTGTTAAAAACACTTCCACCACTAGCACTTCACATCTAGTGTTTCACACATCGTCTATGTGACGACGTGTGAAACACTAGACGTGAAGTGCTAGTGGTATAGGTGCTTCTAACAACTGTTTTAACAGGTTTTTATTTCCGTCTTATTTAGCCTTTTAAAGACGAAGTGTATCTGTTTTATATAAGGACTCAGTCCGTACCGCGCTGTAAACACTCTCCACTTCGGCTATAAAAACCAATCTCTTAATGTTTTATAAGGCAAAAGTTGCTGTTTGCTCTGAGATCCGTACAAAACACATAAACGCAATGTGGGCACCACGTAGAATTTTTTAATGTTAAACCTGGCGGTACGTAAAGTTACCGCTAGGCTTTAAAAGGTTAAAGACTGTAACATTATGTTTTAACTAATGATATTCATGGTTACAATCGTGGTGTAATTATAAATTTAAAGCAGATAGCACAACAAGAGGTTTTTCATATTCTACTGAGATATCCCCGAAGATGGTGATGATATAATCATCGAAACATTTCGGACTTTGTAAACTGACATCTTAAAATAAATAAGCAATACTTTGTGCTGGAGTTTGTTACATATGTATATAATCATATACCAACACGGAATTGAAAATGTTAAAAGATACATGAATTAGTCTTCCCAAACATCGTACGACATGTATAATAATCTCAGCAGTTCTTTCAGCGTCGTTAAATAACTAAAGAACCAATGAAACTTACTTTATTACGAAAGATGCTGATACTGTTGATATATTTCGTAGACCCTACCCTTTTGGAACCAAAATATACGCCCACCTTAGCTAAGTTCAGTGGCCCAGTTTCAGCCGTTGTTCTGTACCCAGGTGCCAAAACCGCGAGGCTTTACTGTAAAGTAAAGACGTGAATAGAAATGCGTTAGAGAAACCCACAGTGTATAATAAACTTCAGTCCATTAGGCAACTTGAATCATTTTGCCAGTTGACGCAGGACTGGGACCAGCATACGGTTTTGCAAGAAGCTAAATTTGATTTCTTTTTATTTAGGCCATTCCTCTATATGACTGAGGGGTTCATGACGATGTATCGACTACCGTGGTTATGTACCGGTCATAACAATTAACCCTTTAAAGACGAAGCGTGTCTGTTTTATATAAGGACTCAGTGCGTACCGCGCTGTAAACACTCTCCACTTCGGTTATAAAAACCAATCTCCTAATGTTTTATAAGGCAAAAGTTGCTGTTTGTTCTGAGATCCGTACAAAACACATAAACGCAATGTGGGCACCACGTAGAATTTTTTAATGTTAAACCTGGTGGTACGTAAAGTTACCGCTAGGCTTTAAAAGGTTAACACGTGTTAAATAATTGCAGACTTGTGTGGGATAATGCAAATAAAGGAAGCCGACAGTGAAAAAGACTTTCTCAATCTCCGACCCGCATTTTTACGTACCAAACCGCCATGTCCCGCCCTCAAAACCTGTTACCACGTTCTCAGATTCCTGGAGGGGAAGTCTATATCTCACAGTAAAATACCGGCGTACTGTTTACACAAAATGGCAGTACCTTCAGCACGTGCCAATCTTATATCACCTGTTTATCCAAGATTACGATATTTATGTATGTCCGTAGCGACAGGTCGCACCATTTCCGCCAGTCAGTGTTACCATCTTACAAGATTATTTACTCGATGTTCCAAAATATGAACGAAATTTACTCGATCGAAGTCTTAAAGTGTCTTTTGTGTAATGGACGAAGCAGACGGGGGGTTGGTGTACCCCTAGTACAAACAGGACTCTCCAAATATAACATGCACTTTGCTTCACTTTTACATTTTTGTATTTACATACATTGCAAGTGAGGGTTCTAGTAGTTGATAAGACTGCCTTAACTGCCTTACATACAGAACATCACGAGAACTTGTAGTATAAATAACACAGTGATTTTGGATGAGCTCAGTGTTTTCAAAACACATTATTTGCTATTTTGTACACCTGTCTGCTATCCAGTTCTTTGTGCATACACGTTTAACCCTTTAAAACCTAGCGGTAACTTTACGTACCACCAGGTTTAACATTAAAAAATTCTACGTGGTGCCCACATTGCGTTTATGTGTTTTGTACGGATCTCAGAACAAACAGCAACTTTTGCCTTATAAAACATTAAGAGACTGGTTTTTATAACCGAAGTGGAGAGTGTTTACAGCGCGGTACGCACTGAGTCCTTATATAAAACAGATACGCTTCGTCTTTAAAGGGTTAAGAGACTGGTTTTTATAACCTAAGTGGAGAGTGTTTACAGCGCGGTACGCACTGAGTCCTTATATAAAACAGATACGCTTCGTCTTTAAAGGGTTAATATTGCTTTCCTCTGCATTTCTTTACGAATTTTGTTTCCCCCTTTCTTCCTTCGTTCTTAACACATTTATTTCCTGCTCTCGTTTTGTTCATTATCACCGTGTGTAACTGCCGACCGCTTTATGTATACCTTATCTGACGCTCAACAGTTTGATGTGCAACATGACGCTGTGCGTCAAAATCTGACGCACCCCCCCCCCCCAACCCTCTGAAGGTTTAACGAGATACTGGAAATGTGTACTGACACACACAACAATGCAGGGAAACTGACAGAAAATGTATAAGGATCTGTATGTTTTCAGGCAGTGCCCGCTCGTCCTTCGGGTAAAAGTATGTTGGAGATTAGGGAAGGTGTTGAGAAATGAATATGGTTATGTAATGGGAAGCGGACTGTTTTAAGTGTGCACGACAGGAGAAACATTGGGCGGTTACCCTGTGTATCTGAGGCTGACATTTTACATAAGGACAGGGAGGGACTGCATCAGGTCGTGCAGGGTAATTTCGAATTTCGGTACCAACTTACTATTAGCCTTAGGATCGAGCAAGGAAACCGTGGAAGGGGCGTGATACTACCTACTCGCCTCAATCGAGCGACAAGATTATGAATAAGTGGAGCTATACCTCTACCCCCCGTGTATGCCTTCATGGCGTGGATAAAGGAAAATTACCTCTTTGTTTAACGAATAAAATCACCATACGCTGTCAAACTTATGTAGCAAGACACATAGCGGTAACTTGGCTATTAACACTGGTGGGGTGGGGTCAAAATCGACCGTACCTCTATTCTGCGTCCCGTAAACCGCAGAGTTTTATTTTTCTTTTTGTCTTTACACCATCTAATTAACCGTTTCGAAAATATTTATATTTTTTATTTGTCCCTCTTCAACTCAGAAGCCAAAAAATATTCTTAGGTAAAAAAAATGTTGGAGGGATATTTGCCAACCCCCCCCCCCCTCCAAGTTTACGCCTATAACACGACATTTCTATTAACTGTGACTGAATTTGGTGTTACACTGCGTTAGGCTACGTATAGCGATTTAACATGTCGTATTGGAATGCACTTACCATTACAACGTACGAGATCACAAATACATGACAAATAATGGTCATATATATACATATACACTGTTCCATATAACTACTGCAGCCTTCACAAGACAACCGTCTTCTACTGCCCGCATGTTGCGATGTGTCTGGAGTAGCGTACGTTACGAGAAGACGATGACAGATCCAGTTTTTTATGTACTTTTGTAACAAAAGAATCACTCAAGATACGTGATTCCAAATATCTAAAACTTAATGTGTGTCACATTTTACAATAGTTTACATGTTTGGAGGAGCGATACTGTTGTCCACTATTGCCAAATTGTCGACGTCTCTTACTCCCTGCTCCAATTAACCCTTTAAAGACGAAGCGTATCTGTTTTATATAAGGACTCAGTGCGTACCGCGCTGTAAACACTCTCCACCTCGGTTATAAAAACCAATCTCTTAACCTTTTAAAGCCTAGTGGTAACTTTACGTACCACAAGGTTTAAGATTAAAAAATTCTACGTGGTGCCCACATTGCGTTTATGTGTTTTGTACGGATCTCAGAACAAACAGCAACTTTTGCCTTATAAAACATTAAGAGACTGGTTTTTATAACCGAAGTGGAGAGTGTTTACAGCGCGGTACGCTCTGAGTCCTTATATAAAACAGATA
>BLKM01005772.1:234145-517811 GCA_013340265.1 Coptotermes formosanus
GGGCTGTAAGTGTTCCTCTGTATGATCTGCCTTCAAGTTTCTTGGTACGACGGCTGGGCTGTAAGTGTTCCTCTGTTCATTGAATCTGTTGAGTATCGCTCGACATTTTTTACCTTCTATATTCGTTTCTGTATACAAGCTTGATAACGCCCTTTTTTTTGAAAATATTTGCAGTGATAATTCAAACATTACGACCACGTATTACGAAAAAATATCCGATTTAACGTGTTTATATTCACCTGCAAAGTCTGTAGAAAGCTGCGTATAATCCGATCAGCACTGTCGATAGTGTTAATTATATTATTAATATTAATTATATTATTATATTAATATCAAATTTCATGAAAATACGTTGAGTGGTAGCCGAATTTTTCCGTGCGGACGGACAGACATGATGAAGTTAATAGTGGTTTTTTCGTAATTTTGCAAACGCCCCTAAAAATGAACTCTGGGTAACGTCAAAAGAAAAGTTCTCAAATACTGAAACAGTAAAAATCTATGTTGCAAGAAGTGTCACGGAAGGTACCGGACTGAAAATTAAAACCTTGTAGCAGCAAATACTCAAATAATATCTAGACTTTATTGAGGTGATGTGAACAGAACATGACAGCTTAGTGCCAGACAACCTATTTTTGGATTTCGGTATGACAAGTCATAATTAACCTTTTAAAGCCTAGCGGTAACTTTACGTACCACCAGGTTTAACATTAAAAAATTCTACGTGGTGCCCACATTGGGTTTATGTGTTTTGTACGGATCTCAGAACAAACAGCAACTTTTGCCTTATAAAACATTAAGAGACTGGTTTTTATAACCGAAGTGGAGAGTGTTTACAGCGCGGTACGCACTGAGTCCTTATATAAAACAGATAGGCTTCGTCTTTAAAGGGTTAATTAACCACTGAAAGTTGGCACGTAGAATATGGTATGCACGAATCAAAGACTATGCAGTTTTCTACCAGTGAAGTATTTTTGCAGAACGTAATGCACCGACGTGTTAGCGAGGAATCTATTTTTAGCTTTAAAGACGACAGCAATTATTCACGAACTGTCGCAAACTGGCAAGTAAAATCTGGTATGCAGACAGTTATAAACATAACGCACAATTCAAAGAATATGCACTTTCTTACAACAGAAATATTTTTGCAGAATGTACAACACGTTAGCTAACAATCTATGTTTAGAGTCCGGAATGGCAGAAATTATTAATGAATTACTGCAACTTGGCACATGCATTCTAGTATGCTGATGTGCCACAGTAATATATACACCTAGAACTCATGTCAGACGCGCCTCAGCTGTGTTTTATGAAACAAATGAATAAAGTCGAACCCGGTTATAACGTCATCGGTTTATGCAACACCTCGTCTATAGCGTCAGATATTCTGTGGTACCAATTAATTCCTCACTATCAACCACAATAGCATATAACAGCACTCGTTTATCGTTTCGTTTCGCAGTCCTTACCTCTTCTACCTACTCACAGTAGGTGTCGAGGTTGTTTGTTTTCACTTGATCACACTCAGGCACACACCACAGTCGGTAGGACTCCTCTGAACAAGGGATCTGCCCGTCGCAGAGACCTCTACCTGACAACACAAACACTGTACAAGAGACAAACATCCATGCCCCCGGTGGGATTCGAACCCACGATCCCAGCAAGCGCTCGGCCGCAGACCTACGCCTTAGACCGCGCGGCCATTGGGATCGGCTGCACTCGTTTAGAACGACAACATATATTCAGTCCCATTTATGACGTTATAACCGAGTTCGACTGTATATCACGCGAGGCAGCACCCCATAATGACAGAAATCGATCTACACCCCGCGCATTTCTTCCCTTCGAAAACAGGTGACAATTCTTTAACGTATAAAAACGCCTAGCTTTACAGGGCTGAGCACGATGTTTAGAACACATCCCGTGCGATTTATAGCCGCCTTTTGAGTCACTTAACCTTTTAAAGCCTAGACCAGCCTGCTGGTTGGGAGATACAGAGTTCGAAACAGAGAAACAGATAGTACTGAAGATATGAAGATGCGACGACAAGAGTAAAAGATACTCGTGTAACAATTATGGCATATGAAAACATGCGTTAACCCTTTAAAGACGAAGCGTATCTGTTTTATATAAGGACTCAGTGCGTACCGCGCTGTAAACACTCTCCACTTCGGTTATAAAAACCAATCTCTTAATGTTTTATAAGGCAAAAGTTGCTGTTTGTTCTGAGATCCGTACAAAACACATAAACGCAATGTGGGCACCACGTAGAATTTTTTAATATTAAACCTGGTCGTACGTAAAGTTACTGCTAGGCTTTAAAAGGTTAACACAGTGGTGACAAATGGCGGTGTGAATGAGAACATGAAGCTAGGAACCCTGAAACAGTGGCATTCTGTTACCACTGAAGATGAAGATATGGATCACAAAACAGTGGTGTTCTGTTAACGCTCAAGATGAAGATATGGACCATCGACTGATGGTCTTCCATTAACCATTTAAAAACGAAGCATATCTGTTTTATATATAAGGAGCCAGTTCGTACCGCGCTGTGAACATTCTCCGTCTCGGTTATGAAAATCAATCAGTTAACCTTTTAAAGCCTAGCGGTAACTTTACGTACCACCAGGTTTAACATTAAAAAATTCTACGTGGTGCCCACATTGCGTTTATGTGTTTTGTACGGATCTCAGAACAAACAGCAACTTTTGCCTTATAAAACATTAAGAGACTGGTTTTTATAACCGAAGTGGAGAGTGTTTACAGCGCGGTACGCACTGAGTCCTTATATAAAACAGATACGCTTCGTCTTTAAAGGGTTAAAATAATGTATATGGAAATAATCGCTGTTTGTTCTGAGATCCGTACAAAACACATAAACGCAATGTGGGTNCCGAAGTGGAGAGTGTTTACAGCGCGGTACGCACTGAGTCCTTATATAAAACAGATACGCTTCGTCTTTAAAGGGTTAAAATAATGTATATGGAAATAATCGCTGTTTGTTCTGAGATCCGTACAAAACACATAAACGCAATGTGGGTACCACGTAGAATTTTTGAATGCTAAACCTGGTGGTAAAGTTACCGCTAGGTTCTAAAAGGTCTGGAACATCTGCAGCTGTAGCAGCAAGCCCTAAAGGCCTGTTTCATTCTGCTAGGCAATCACCTGCTTATCCCTCCGCCTGTGCCTGTTACAGCACACAACGACTGCTCGTTCACATGGCATACAGGAGTATTCATACTGCCTTAAAGAAAATGTCCGAGAGCGAGACACACGAGTGTAAGGTCTGTCGTCTTCGTCTACATTGTGTAGGAAAAGCTGAGGAGAAACGGGCGTTGTGGTTCAGATGTTAAAACTGTGTCAAATCAGTGATTACGTTGTGGGGTTAAAGGTGTAATTTACAGGTAGTACTGTACTGAAAATAAAAGTGATTTTTGTCTAAATATAACAGACACTGAATTTGAACTGCACTCGATCCCAAGCAGTTAATATCGACAACAAAATGGAAATATTTATAGAGTTCGCAGCTATCAAATTGCAGCAAAAGAACAGCATTAGTGTACTGTCCAAAGGAAATTTAATGCCGCGCTTTTAAACCTTAAATTTTGTATGCTCTATTCTTTGTAATTAGTTATCTGAGTTACTTCATGAACTTTAACAAAGATTTCGAGGAATATCCCCACCCCACCAGATAATTAGTATTCAACAAATCCTTCGCTGTATATGAAAGCTGCTCTGATACAGTCATATTATGTTTGTACAGAGTGTCACTGTTACAAATCCAAGGCTTCATAACGTAACGATTATCTCTACGTAACTCCCTCAATTAACACTACACGGTTTTACAAGATAAAATTACCGTGTGTGGCCCACGAATTTTGCACATGTGGCCCTCTATACAGGGTGTCACTGTTACAAATCCGAGGCTTCATAAGGTGAGGATTATCTCTATGTAACTCCCTCAATTAACACTACACGGTTTTACAAGATAAAATTACCGTGTGCGGCCCACGAATTTTGCACATGTGGCCCTCTATACAGATTGTCACTATTACAAATCCGAGGCCTCATAACGTAAGGATTATCTCTATGTAACTCCCTCAATTAACACTACACGGTTTTACAAGATAAAATTACCGTGTGTGGCCCACGAATTTTGCACATGTGTCCCACTGTGATGGGCTATTTAGAATCCTTTGAAAGCTGATAGCGTGGAGTGTCAATTCATCCAAATCATATATATAGTTCAAATTCCTACATCACAGAAAACAAAATGTCCAATACAAACAGCAAAGTGTTAATGCCGCTTAGGGCAATAATCAGTAGTTATTGTGAGAATACGAAAATGAATACACTGTGTGGGAAAAGTGACAAGTTCCTTACTGTGACGACAGGTGGTACGTATATTAACCACTGGACTTTGAACGGCGAATTAGTTTACTCACACGACTATCGAAAATGTTCTCGATAAATTCAGGAAGTTTCTTCAAAATGTTAAATTATTGATTAACCGAAACCTGTCACAGTACTGTTTATGATTAATTCGCACTTCTCTTATCATTTTTCTTATCAGTGTTTTTAGTCCGTAAAAATACGATGATATAAACAACATTTATTTATAAACTTCTTAAGCATGTGAGATTCAGAATAATCAACAAACGTGAACAAATTATGTCTGATAAGAAATACCCCACAAATCTACGCAGTAGTACTAAAGGTAACGAAAAAGTAGCTTCGGAAACAGTCGAACTCTGACAATATCAAATTACATTACATGCACGACATTTGCCAGTTCTCTTCTATTGAAATAAATATCGAAATGTTTATAATGTAGAAGGTGATATAAGACAAAATATTCACGTCTACAGTACACTACGCGTATATACAGATAGTATCTAAAATCCTGGGACACACTTTAAGAATGGGTTCTGCACATCGAATCAAAGAAACAAGTTCATACAAACGTATGAATAACATAAAAAAGTGAATATAGTATTTTAGCAACTTGGTTAATAATTTTTACCTGTTGTTTTGTATGGCTGTGAAACTTGGTCTCTCATACTGAGGGAAGAACAAAGACTGACGGTGTTCGAGAATAGGGTGCTGAGGAGGATATTTGGGCCTAAGAGGGACGAGCCGACAGGGGAATGGAGAAGACTACATAACGAGGAACTTAATGACCTGTACTCATCACCAAATATTATTCGGGTAATCATATCGAGAAGAATGAGATGGGCGGGGCACGTAGCACGTATGGGGGAAAAGAGAGGTGCATACAGGATTTTTGTGGGGAGACCTGAGGGAAGGCGACCACTTGGGAGACCCACGCGTAGATGGAAGGATAATATTAAAATGGATCTTGAAGACGTGGGATGGGGCATGCACTGGATTGAGCTGGCTCAGGATAGGGACAGGTGGCGGGCGCTTGTGAATGCGGTAATGAACCTCCGAGTTGCATAAAATGCGGGGAATTTCTTGACTAGCTGAGAAACTGTTAGCTTCTCAAGAAGGCCTCTGCTCCATGGAGTTAGTTAGTTAGTTAGTTGGTCAGTCAGTCAATCAGCAACTTGGTTATGACTCCAAATTGTGGAATTATAATAAATGCAAAATAGGATAAAAACTAAATGAAACCAGACTGTGCTGCTAAGATCCCTTGTCATGCTCGTAACTGTCACGTGTTGTTCGAAACACCCTGTGTTGTTGATACAGGAGGGTCTCAAAGCAGATATATTTCGGCAAGCGTTTCGGAAGTTCCTAGTAAACTACAAGCCAGGCAATGTACGTATACCGTAACACTGAGGGGCGTTCGCGTAACCACTGTTGCCGTGGAAAAGCAAGAAGTATCATATATTCTGAGTGTTCAGTCATGCAGAATGCATGTGCTGTATTATATTGCCATCTGTGGCCTGTCTGGCTCTATAATATTTTTCCACATTATCTCATAAACGGCACGATTTTCGGAATAACGTTACTGAACATAAAATGTGTTTTGAGTTTCTCTACTGCTTTTGAAATATTTGTCATTTTAAGAAGAATTGCGCAAGATATGATAAATGTACACAGATCTTCACGTAAAGCACCTGTTGTTCTTGTCAGATTTTAATGAAACTTGAACTCTGTTGACACATTTTCGAAAAGTACTCGAATATCAAATATCATGAAAATCCATCCAGTAGGAGAAGTGTTGTTCAATGCGGGCGGACGGACGGACAGACATGACGAAGCTCATAAACGCTGTTTGCAATTTTGCGAACTCTCCTAAAAACTAAATAAATAGGCATATTTACCAATATACAGAAACCCATTTGGAAATCATTTTTGCTCATTGCCAATTAGTTATGTAATTAACGTGTTACGCAGGGCAGACATTGAGATGCTTTAATGCAATATTCCACACCTCCCCGGCGGTGACTACTTGCCAGAAGACTGAAAATTCACATCGATCAGTAAGGCCAACATATTAACCCATAAGTCGTAAGGTTAGGTTGACAGCACGTTACAAGTTTGCGGGAAAGAGATACGGAACCCGTCCACAGAACAAGGCAGTCTTTGTAGGAAAACCTGGCGGTAACTGACAGTACTTTTCCCAGAAATGCTTCCGCATCAGAAGCAGCGAGCAGCCTTGCCAAATTCCAACATCATTATCAGCGCGATGGTACATGTGATGACCTCTCATAGCGCCCGCTTGCCCGCCATTACAAAGACATTCCACGATGCGACGTCATACATTACAATAAGCTCATAAAGTGTAACAAACTGTTACTACCAAGAAAGATTCAACTCGCACACAAATCTCATGGGTCTCCGTCATCGTAAGATACCATTTCCTGTGTGGGTCCACGATCGGAAACTGGGACCGGGTCCTAAACGTTTCTAAAGTTTTGTCCTTTTGGTCTTCTTTGCAAGAAAGAAAGAAAGAAAGAAAGAAAGAAAGAAAGAAAGAAAGAAAGAAAGAAAGAAAAGGGACGAAAGGAAGGAAGGAAGGAAGAAAGAAAGAAAGGAAGAAAGAAATAAAGAAAGAAAGAAAAAGGACGGAAGGAAGAAAGGAAGGAAGGAAGGAATGAAGAAAGGAAGGAAGAAAGAAAGGAAGAAAGGAATGAAGGAAGAAAGGAAGAAAGAAAGAAAGAAAGAAAGGGGACGGAAGGAAGAAAGGAAGGAAGGAAGAAAGGAAGAAAGAAATAAAGAAAGAAAAAGGACGGAAGGAAGAAAGGAAGGAAGGAAGGAATGAAGAAAGGAAGGAAGGAAGGAATGAAGGAAGGAAGAAAGGAAGGAAGAAAGAAAGAAACAAAGAAAAAGAAAGAAAGAAAGAAAGAAAGAAAGAAAGAAAGAAAGAGAAAGAAAGAAAGAAAGAAAGAAAGAAAGAAAGAAAGAAAGAAAGGCATTGCATGACCTCATAATGCGGAAGTTTTCCTTTAAATTGGGCAGGCTAACGCATGGGGCAGCTAGATCTAAGGGACGAATTCCTTGAAACGCTAACTGTTGCCCAGCTAGTTATCACACTTCCGTCTCGTATCATCACTCAAATGTTCACTACCGTGTTCACAAGAGCCATTTACGTCCCCATTGTGATCCAAGCAAAGTAAGCCCCTACAGAGCCTCACGTTCTAATATGCGAAAGGACAAAGCAATCCCTGTACAGGCCTAGACAGGGCCTTACGGCTCCAGGAGGCTGAAGTTCCCAGAGTTCAAGCCAGTCGGCACATGTGGGTGACAAGGTTGTCTGCCCTACGTACCAGCTACCAGGAAACATTCCTGCCACTCATTTCTGTTAGAGGCTGACCTGACCCCAGGGCCATAGTGCGGCCGGAAGGATTATGTCAATGAAAAATTCCAGCGACACCATAGAGAATCGAACCCGCGACCTTCCGGCTTGTAACGCCACCAACTGAGCCACCGCGTGCCCCATATTCTAATAAGACCCATTTTAATATTATCCTCCAACTTACACATAGATTTTCAAAACGATGTCGTCCCTGCAGGATTTCCTAACTACGCTTTGTATACATTTATCAGCCCCCCCCCCCCAAACGCATGCCCCGGCCATCTAATAGCTAATGTTTGGCGATGAACTGTTTCCCAGCTCTGAAGCAAACTCTTGGCGGCCACAGTTCTGAAGATGACCGAGAGGTGAAAACTGCTGACACGATCGCTGATAATACAGAACACGCACTGATATAAGCAGGGAACACAAAAGCATGTTTCACGGTAGGTTAAATGCTTCAATCGTGGCGGGGACTACGTAGAAAAGTAGTGTGACAGCAGTACAATTAAATGTGACGTGTACTTTTTTAAATGACCCATAACCGTGCATTGGACAGTTAGGTATGGTAACTAAAACCAACAAATGAACACAAGTTTATGAAAATATATTATAAAGGTCTACAAACCGGAAGATCTCAGGTTCGATTCCCGATGGTGTCATTGGAATTGTTCATTGACATAATCCTTTCGGTCGCACTATGGCCCTGGGGTCGACTCAGCCTCTAACAGAAATGAGTACCAGGAATATTTCCCGGGGGTAAAGGCGGCCGGTGCGTAGGGCTGACAACCTTACCACCTTCATGTGCCGAGTGTCTAGAAATCTGGGAGTCTCAAACTCCTGGAACCCTAAGGACCTGTACAGGTCTGTAATGGGATTGCTTTGTCTTTTATTATAAAGGTACGAATAATACCGAGTTTCTAATGTATTTTCATACCCTTGCGCACAATTGTTCGTTTTAATGACCATAAGAAACTGTATTTGTTAGAGTTTAACCTTTTAAAGCCTAGCAGTAACTTTACATACCACCAGGTTTAACATTAAAAAATTTTACGTGGTGCCCACATTGCGTTTATGTATTTTGTACGGATCTCAGAACAAACAGCCACTTTTGCCTTATAACACATTAAGAGACTGGTTTTTATAACCGAAGTGGAGAGTGTTTACAGCGCGGCACGCACTGAGTCCTTATATAAAACAGATACGCTTCGTCTTTAAAGGGTTAATGTGAAGAACCCAAAATACACGCGGTGTACCCATATTCTTATTGCTCGTCAAATAATACACTGTAAGGACAAATCCAACTGCCGCTTCCGTATTATGTATTTACCAGTTACGTTCTGTAATTGACAATAATCTATTTACACAGCATTCCTTCTATGCGTATAAAGGACGGGTGATAACTTCTTTCTGACCGTGGAGGCCTACCACAGTTTAACAACGCTGATTCACTGTAGTACCTTCTCGGAGGTCCCTACCCAGGTCACAGTAGAGCTGACAGAATGGAATCGCCGCGGCCGTGTCAGTTACCGGTACCTCACGTCGTCAACGCATTCACAGTTCTGAAACTCTTCCTACCGGATATGTAAACAACTGACACCATAATCACACAGGCTGATAACGCCCTTTCGTTTTGTGTTACGAGAAACCAAACCCCAACCTTTCGTTTTGTGTTACGAGAAACCAAACCCCAACTGTGGCAACGGATCATACCGGCAGAATTTCCAATAGGATCCCTCGTTTTTTTATATGCAATAAAATCATTCGTTTCCAGCTGCTGACAGCCTTCACGCACCCCCATCCCCAAACGATAATTATATATTTTTTTTCTCATGGCGCAACAGCCCCTAATGGATCAGGGCCGCCTCATTATCGAGGCTTCACGATCACACTCAGACACACACCACAGTCGGTAGGACTCCTCTGGACGGGTGGTCAGTCCGACGCAGAGACCTCTACCTGACAACAAACAACACTCTCAAGAGACAGACATCCATATTCCCCGCGGGATTCGAACCCGCAATCCCAGCAAACGAACGGCTGCAGACCCACGCCTTAGACCGCGCTCCCCCCCCCCCCGGGATCGGCTAATCATTTATACTGACCGTTATAAGGAGATTTCTGACTGTGTGCTTACTTACCTGAAACATGTATTTCTCACGTACTGACACCGCTGCCATCCGAAAGATAGCAATGTAACTTAACACTGATGGAGGTTAGAAAGAACGAACAGAGGTACGAAGGGGATGAAGGAAAGAAGAGGGTATCATATACGGAATTACGACAAAAATGGAATGATTACATTGTGAGCTGAGGTTCTCACAGCGGTTCGACTGTTCTGGAACGATACAGCACGTCGACCGATAAATGAGGAGGAACCCGGTTATAACGATATCGGTTTGTGCGACACCTCGTCTATAGCGTCAGATATTCTATGGTGCCAATTAATCCCTCACTGTTAACTACAACACTATAGTCCTCGGTTAGAACAACACTCGTTTATAACGACACAAAATATTCACTATCTTTCGTAACGTTATAACCAAGTTCGATTGTAGTTACTGACATTTGGAAGAATCGTGATAGTTTCGAAACGTCGGTAAGACTTACCATTACGACAAGGAGTAACGCCCCCATAAGACTTGAATCCGAACTATGATTTCGCGTTGAATATTTTTTAAAGGCAGTAACCAAACATCCATACACATTAGGCGTGACTGTACAAATACAGCATGACGCAGGGCCATTACATGACCATGACACGGCGAATCGCACGAGAAAGAAAGTTTGCACTTGTAAAACGCCATAAAATTTCACCCTCCAACATGAACCCGCAGTACTTAGTAAAGTGACTTAATTATATACTTTAAAATTAACACTTGAATTCTTCTTGTAACCCGAGTTTAGGCAAAAGATAAAAAAGTTATGGTGTGAGGGAGGGAAGGACGGAAGGAGGGAGGGACGCAGATATGACAAACATACACACGCGCGCGCGCACGCACACACACAAACACACACACACACTCATAAACGCACACACAAAACCAATGGAAGGAAACACAGGAAGATGACAGTACTAAAAAAAACATTTCTTTTTATTGTAATGGCGCTGAACGCGACAATACTTATGCCGTATCAGTCTGATAATCAGTATTGTCTACATGTTTATAAAATAGGAGGTGTGACCGCAAATATACGGACGGAACTCTCCTCTGCTTACACCATTTAGCAGTTATCCCAAGCTGCTGTTCCCGTACAAGCTGACGGAGCGAATTTGCAGACCCTACCGCTGTTGGAAACGTGAATAGGCGTGTGGGACTGCGGTTTTTGAGGTATGGCGGTTTAGTCAGAGATGAGGTACACAAATCGCTTGGCGGGCGCCCCCCCCGTGTTCTAACCTGAGCTGTGGAAACAGAAAAATTCAAACGGCTTTACATTTGGGCGCGTGACAAGTGGTCATGAGGGATTTTGGTCAAAAACTGTTGCCCAGCCAAAGGAAGCAGCACATCTCACGAAAAGTACCGTCGCAAATCCTACCACAAGGCCCAACAAATGTGTGTACAAACTTCTTATGTGATTCACAACATGCATATTCTTACAATTAATACATCAACTAACTAACTAACTAACTAACTAACTAACTCCATGGACCAGAGGCCTTCTTGAGAAGCTAACAGTTTCTCAGCTAGTCAAAAAATTCCCCGCATTTTATGCAACCCGGAGGTTCATTACCGCACTCACAAGAGCCCGCCACATGTCCTTATCCTGAGCCAGCTCAATCCAGGCCACGCCCCCATTCCACTTCTTGAAGGTACATTTTAACCTTTTAAAGCCTAGCGGTAACTTTACGTACCACCAGGTTTAACATTAAAAAATTCTACGTGGTGCCCACATTGCGTTTATGTGTTTTGTATGGATCTCAGAACAAACAGCAACTTTTGCCTTATAAAACATTAAGAGACTGGTTTTTATAACCGAAGTGGAGAGTGTTTACAGCGCGGTACGCACTGAGTCCTTATATAAAACAGATACGCTTCGTCTTTAAAGGGTTAATATTATCATCCCATCTATGCCTGGGTCTCCCAAGTGGTCGCCTTCCCTCAGGTCTCCCCACCAAAGTCCTGTACGCACCGCTTTTTCCCCCATACGTGCTACATGCCCCGCCCATCTCAGTCTTCTCGATTTGATTACCCGACTAATATTTGGTGATGAGTACAGGTCATTAAGTTCCTCGTTATGTAGTCTTCTCCACTCCCCTGTCGCCTGGTCCCTCTTAGGCCCAAATATCCTCCTCAGCACCCTATTCTCGAACACACATCAACCAACATATGCGCTTCATAAAATACAATTGATGACGCATACTAAACTCCTACATGCTTCGCCACCGGGGTGCCATCCTCAGGGAGTTTTTTTAGAACAAAAGCTATACAAGCCGAACACGCTAATCCAGGTATTGCACCGCCCTTCTTATTAAAATTACTACAATTTTAATATTTTAATCATTCGAATAAGGGTGATGCAATACCTAGTTAGCGTGTTTGGCTTGTATTTCTTTGTTCTAAAAAACTCCCTGAGGATGGCACCCCGGTGGCGAAACATGTAGTTTAATACTTATCATGAATTGTATTTTATTAAGCGCGTATGTTGGTTAATGTACTAACTGTATACAGGCTGTGCATTCACAGTCTGTTTCATGGCCCCTTAATCCTGTAAATTACAAAAAATGATGCCCTAAAAATTTTGGCTTTTTCGCCAGAAGTCATTACACTTTTAAGCTAGGAAAATCATTAAAATGTTAATATCCACTGCGATATTTAAAGTTCTCACAGTCGTGCTGATGAAGATTTACATATTATGGGATCAGACACTCTGTATATTGATATACAGAGTGCCGCAAAAGTCACTTGACACGGCCTTTCTGTTGTTAAACATCGCGTGTCAAGCGACTTTTGCGTCACTCTGTATAGATATAGATAATGTGCATATATATATGTGTGTGTATCGGTGTTTCGGGTATCTTGGCTACTTCCTTCTTCAGAGTAGGTCAAATCGGAAGGAGGCAGCAAGCACCTTCGAAATATTGGCACCCATATACTAGTCTACACGGTGTCATCCCAAAGGATGGTAACCTTCAGAGTCATGTTGTTTTCTACCCAAAAGCAAATTGGGGGAGGGAGTATGAAGACGGCAGCCGAAACGTTTTATGGGATGTGACGCCGTACAGTTTGGTATAAGTACCAACGTTATTCAGGTACACGCTGCCTCTATTATGGTAAAATAATACATTTATCTGACATGGACATTTCCACAACAATTTTGTGTAGTCTCAAACAGAGTCTGACGCAAACCTGGTGATTTAAAAACAAACAAAAAAAAACACGCAACAGTAGACAAAGCGTCACTTTTGAATGACACCGCACACAGTTTTTTTAAACTAACAGCATATGATTCAGCTACCAGAAAAATTATATATTATTCTACATTTACTCAACTCCCGTCTAGTACCGACTACTCCACTGTACCGTGTGCGTTCACGGCGTGTGCACGGACAATTTTACCTTTACGTTTACGCCTCTTCGCGCCCAATGTTGATACTTTTTTTCACTTCTTGTAGGCACTGATGATATTCGGCACACACAGCAGTCGTTTTTACCAGCACTGCCGAAACCGAAAGTACAGAAAAAATAATACATTTATCGTGCAGTCTCACATGTAGAATTGTGCGCTACTTAACCCTTTAAAGACGAAGCGTATCTGTTTTATATAAGGACTCAGTGCGTACCGCGCTGTAAACACTCTCCACTTCGGTTATAAAAACCAGTCTCGTAATGTTTTATAAGGCAAAAGTTGCTGTTTGTTCTGAGATCCGTACAAAACACATAAAGGCAATGTGGGCACCACGTAGAATTTTTTAATGTTAAACCTGGTGGTATGTAAAGTTACCGCTAGGCTTTAAAAGTTTAAATACTGCTCCACAGAGACGTACAGAGGGCTTAAAGGAAAGTTCCACAAATTCTAGATTTACGTAGTGCCCTAGGTGAGTGGGTAGGGTACTCAGTATAGTGACCAGGCTACGGCCTGGACGGTCTGGGGATCGAATCCCCGTAAGGACAAGGGATTTTTCTCTTCTCCCAAACGTCGATACCGGCTCGGGGCCCCACCCAGCCTTCTATTCAATGAGTATTGAGGTTCTTTCCTGAGGGAAAAGCAGCCGGAGCGTAAAGTTAAGCATTAACATCCATTTAGTGCCGAAGTTAAGAATGAGTGGATCTATACATCCATTCCCCTTACATGTCTTCATGGCGTGAACAGGGAAAACTTTACCTTTAGTAGGTGGGTGGCAGGTTGACGCTCCGTCCGCTTTATACTCAGCAAACATACATGGGACAGGATGAAACGTGATGACCAAGACAGAATTCCTACCCCTGCCTGGAATCAAACTCCGCCTCCCGTCCATTCAGTATACCGTCACTCCGCTGACGTCGTTCTCCTGACTCATGCAATCTTACATTTGCACTTTGTTGGCCTTACAGATGTCTTTTTAAAAAAAGCAGTGACGTAACAGCAATTAATCTTGCATATGCCTTGTTTTCAGGACGTCTAAACGCTGTAGATGCAAGGTTTTTATTTAATTACTGCCTGACTCGGTATAAAAGCCGGTACATAAACCAGCTACGATATCTTTTTATTGATTCCAACACGCAAGTCAGTGCGGCGCGCTTTTTCTGCTCGTGTCCGTGTCTACAAAGCGGACTCCTTACCCCACGTTTCCCCATAAAGTCTCTGTACGTATTTCTCTTCTCCCCATTCTTGTCATGCGTCCCGTTGGTCTAATCCTTCTCGATCTCATTTCCCTAATACCATCCCAGCAAGGTAACCACTGTGCAGATCACCCAGTACTGAATTTCCTCCAACCTCCTGTTAGATCCAGCACTCGGTAGAGTGACTAGGCAACGGGGGTTGTAACATGACGGATTCGAACAGATTTTTCGCTTCTCTAAAACGTCCATACCTGCTTTGACACTCAGCCAGCCTAATATTCAGTGGGTACCGGGGTTATTTACAGGGGGGTAAAGCGGCCGGAGCGTCATTTTCACCTCCCAGATCTATCTAGCTCCGACGCTAAGAATGAGGAGAGATACGTTTTTGCTCTTCATACACGCCTTCATGGCGTGGATAAGGAAAACTTTGCTTTTTAAGTCACCAAAAAATACTGCTTACGAAAAAACCATTTTTGAAAAAAAAATCGATAAAATCAATACGAGTTTATGTACAGTAATAGCGGTGAAACTAAAGCCTTCCGTATTCAGACACATTGTGACGTTCATTCATACAGGTGCCCACAACTGCGTAATAATAAGTCTCTCTTTAACCCTTTAAAGATGAAGCGTATCTGTTTTATATAAGGATTCGGTGCGTACCGCGCTGTAAACACTCTCCACTTCGGTTATAAAAACCAATCTCTTAATGTTTTATAAGGCAAAAGTTGCTGTTTGTTCTGAGATCCGTACAAAACACATAAACGCAATGTGGGCACCACGTAGAATTTTTTAATGTTAAACCTGGTGGTACGTAAAGTTACCGCTAGGCTTTAAAAGGTTAACCCTTTAAAGACGAAGCGTATCTGTTTTATATAAGGACTCAGCGCGTACCGAGCTGTAAACACTCTCCACTTCGGTTATAAAAACCAGTCTCTTAATGTTTTATAAGGCAAAAGTTGCTGTTTGTTCTGAGATCCGTACAAAACACATAAACGCAATGTGGGCACCGCGTAGAATTTTTTAATGTTAAACCTGGTGGTATGTAAAGTTACCGCTAGGCTTTGAAAGGTTAATCAGTTCATCAATCACACACCAACAAGCTGTACTGGACACGTTGTTGCTTGGCAACTAGTTCCGGCTCAGTAAAGGCCATCATCAGCCCATTAACGATTTTTGTTAATGGCCTGGTGACGGCCCTTTACTGGAGCCGAAACGAGTTGCCAAGTAAAAACATGTCCAGTACAGCTTGTTGGTGTTGACTGATAAACTAACAGAATTTATTATTGTGTGGTGATGGGTTTATGGACTTGTATCCATCGTCCGAAGATTAAAATATTAAAACATTAAAAATTAAAAAAATTGAAATCACAACGTTTCGGAAGCTGGCTTTGCTTCCGTCCTCAGATGAATTGAGGGGGAGAAGAGAAGAACACCTATTCTGTTGGGCCCCTTAGACAGCGATGTAAGTTAGCTCTGTCTAAGGGTGTTAGACTGTGTGCTACAGAAGTCTGGTAATATTAGCCAGCTGGCTCAGTCAGCCAACAACAGTAGCAAGGCACAATAACAACACTGATAATGACAATAGGATCACCAGTTATCTTATCGGATTCTTTTACGTAAAGTGCCGGTTTTACGCGTATATCACCTTATAAGCAAGTGCTCTGTCTGACCGTACAAGTTATTCTATTTCACAAGCAGACAAGTGCGTTGCATAATAGAAATTATGTACACACACAGAACATTATGTCATTTCGTATAACAATAACATCAGCTTTGATATGAGTATATTAGTGTTAATAACTGACGGATAATTTCATAATCTGTACCCCGCCATCGTGGGTCGGGATGGCGTAAAACAGTATAGCGACTCACTACGTACTGGACGGACCGGGAATCGAATCTCCTTGGGAAGAAATTTTCTGCACTCGTCCAGACTGGCCCTAGGGTTCGCATTGGGTAGTGCCTCTTTCACTTCACTTCGCTTAGTCCGATCCTCTTCCACCTTGCGGTGTAGAGGTGGTGGCTTATTCCCGGGGGTAAAATCGGCCGGGGCGTGGCGTTAACAACTCACTCCCATCTAGCGCCAAGGTTAAATAAACAGTAGAGTTATACCTCTACTTCCCCTCTGCGCCCTGATGGCAGCTTATAGGGCGAGCTTTTTTTCTTACACTTGAACAAATAGCTCAGTCACTACAGTGACCAGGGAACGGGCTGGAAGACCAGAAAGCATGTGAATGAGCCACTCTGTGGCTGCACACCACAGAGCGGCTCTGAGTTTCACCACAACCTTGATACACACTATGAGACACACTTCACAGGGATGAAGGAACCGGAACGTGAAGCTCGCTTACCTCATTCTAGTACTGATGGTTAAGTATGAATAGAGTTATACCTCCCTTCCTCCATTCGTATCCATGCTGATGTGCTTAACCCTTTAAAGACGAAGCGTATCTGTTTTATATAAGGACTCAGTGCGTACCGCGCTGTAAACACTCTCCACTTCGGTTATAAAAACCAGTCTCTTAATGTTTTATAAGGCAAAAGTTGCTGTTTGTTCTGAGATCCGTACAAAACACATAAACGCAATGTGGGCACCACGTAGAATTTTTTAATGTTAAACCTGGTGGTACGTAAAGTTACCGCTAGGCTTTAAAAGGTTAAATACTAAGTCAACTGCAAGTGAACCGGCGTACCTCAGTCGGTACAGTGACTAGGCTACGAGCTTGAAAACCCATGAATCGCGGTTCGATTCCTGGCACAGGCAGCAGATACCTATTCTCCAAAATGTCCACACCAGCGCTGTGTCACACCCAGACTCTCAATGAAGGGGTCCTGCGAATTCTTCCCCCGGGGGGGGGGGGGCCGCCGCGGAGTGAAGGTAACCACTAACCTCCATCTAGTTCCAAGGCTAAGAATGAGTTGAGTTTACATTAACCTTTTAAAGCCTAGCGGCAACTTTACGTACGACCAGGTTTAACATTAAAAAATTCTACGTGGTGCTCACATTGCGTTTATGCGTTTTGTACGGATCTCAGAACAAACAGCAACTTTTGCCTTATAAAACATTATCAGACTGGTTTTTATAACCGAAGTGTAGTGTTTACTGCGCGGTACGCACTGAGTACTTATATAAAACAGATACGCTTCGTCTTTAAACGGTTAAAGGTTGAAGAACAATGGGCAGACAGTCCTTACCATAGCAACCACGAACCTGCTGCTTCTAACACAAAACCTTGACGACAAAGGCTGGTTCCTCTGAAACGTCAGAATATAACCACCGCGCTCACTATGGAGAACCTCGAAGTTCGCACATGTCCATGAATCAGAGTTTTGCGTGAAGAGCCGTTTATGAGAAATTTGATTGTCTGCATGTAAAGTAGCTTGTATATTGAACACTTAAATACAAGAATTAAATTGCAAAATTTGGGGGTCCCACAATGATGGCTACTAAGACCACTTTGTTTTGAGATGTGACGGTGTGTGATCAGGCAGATGCCACAGTTTCGGACAGAAGTCCTGCATACATCTTCAGGATAGAACACTAAGGCTACCTGTACAGGCGTTCAGTAAACTTTACTACACTACCCACCGGATGGAAGGCGAACGTTCCTCCAAAACGCTGCTGAACTATCGACCAAATTTTACAGCGTCATATCCCACAGAAAAAAAAATCAAATGTCTGACAACTTAGGCTACAGTATACACCACCAGGTACCAAATTTTATCGAAATCCGTTACGTAATTTCATAATAAAGACGAACAGCATGCGAGCAGCCATACGTATCCTACGTATTATACGCACGTCACGAGTTGACGCGGTGTGTGTTGGCAGGGCGGGAGGGTAACTACGCGCATGTGCACTACGACGAATACACTGTTACTGACCATTTCCTGTCTCACTGACGCCATTTATGTGAAATTTCGTTCTGCTGCAGCGCAGGTACGAGGGACTGATGCTGTCAGGGCGGTTCCTATCGCGAAGTTCCTCTCATCCAGCCTATCCCAACACTAATGCATTCTCGTGCAGTGCCTACAGTACATTTGCTACGCACTTCTAAGCAGACGTGTCAATATGCACATCGTTCGTACAGACTTGAGAAGGCTGCAATCTAGATTGATGTTCTATACAGAAACCGTATATTTTTATGCTTATCTTTTCTGCCGTAACTGATGTAATGGTGTTTAACGTACATATGATGTGTTCATATGATTCCCTGAAAACAACAGATTTAAACTCTTTTGCAAAACACTGTGATGTAACTTTTATCGATGTCATTGTCTCAAAAATTCCACTTAAGGCCGTCAACAAGTGGCGCCACCTCATTTGTTTCGTCTTTATGTTCATTCAGAACAAACGTGAATCGAATCCACGGCCAGTAGCTTTGTTTTTCTTCTAGCAACTCATGGCACAGTCAGGTGACTGCTGTTAATCGATCAACAGGTTACTTACCGATGGTCGATAAAATCCCAAGGTTATTTAGGTCGATGCTGTTGCTGATTACGCATGAGCGATGTTCCTGTCAGTGGAGTTACTGGCAAGACAACGGAAGAACCGCCAGAGAACTGGTAAGTGAACATCACGGGAGTTGCGCGGACTTTTTGTGATATGCAAAACGACATTCGCTTTTATTTTAGACCGCGATCAAAAACAAGAAGGAAAACAGGAAAAATAAGACGAAGGCGAAGAGGTAAGAGAAAGAGGAAGAAGAGGAAACGAGAAAGAAAAATATACTGTGGATGTTCGAGGTATGGAAGACTGCAAACCTCATGACGTGAAGATACAAAGCGTAGAAGGTGATGGCAATAATCTAAAATCAGGTAACAGAAAGAAGTCCCATGGATAGTGGCTATGAGGTAGCTCGAGACTTCAAATTTTATATCCTCCTCCGTACCACCCTTTGCCCTTTAACCAGCCCAAAGCTCTTGTCGCATCCAAAGGTTATCGCTGCCAATATTTTGAAGACTAGGAGAGGTCGAACACATAGAAGTACAATGAAGGGGGAAGCGCAGAAGCTAGAGGAAGGTGTAAAGGGCGTCGAACCATATAACATTTTCCCTGACCTCATTTAACAACGGTCTGCACTAGTCGAGTGGAATTCTGCAAGGTCAAAATTCTAAGGTGCCTACACGAATTGATTACAAGAAGACGGGACAACAGCAAAATATTCCCACAATTTTGTGCATCAATCCTCAAACAGCCAGCGGTGTCGACAGTTAACTGTGGTGTAATTATTCAGTCCGAACTGTCCATCCACACACACACCCACACACGCGCGCGCGCGTTAGGTTCCGTAATGTTCTACATTTACGTGGTTACGGATCAATACCTCCTCTTAGTCTACTCCCCAAGGTACAGGACCGCCCCTTGTCGGCTGTCCGCGAGTCCTTGTACGATATATTCGCAGCTACTCGCCATATGTGTCCACATCCTGAGGACGCGCCATGCCGTGGTGAGGGAACACAGTTCCATAAGAAGCAGGGAATATGTTGGCCAGATGAAACTCTTGATCTTCTAAATAAATACTCATTTGGCCGTGCCATGGCTCAGGCGGTTAGTCGCCGGCCTCCCACCGCGGAGGCCCGGGTTCGATCCCGGGTCAGTCCATGATGACAAAGTGGCACTGGGACAGGTTTTTTCCCCCGAGAACTTCGGTTTTCCCCTGTCAATTTCATTCCACCGGTGCTCCATTACACGGAAAATTGAAAAAAAAAAACTAATTATCTTCAACAAACTGTTGCACAAAAAACTAATTATCTTCATCAAACTGTTGCACAATAAGCCTCAAGGCTGCGGTGCGTCCGTAGCGTCTGCTGCGGGGCCCTTCACCCCCCCCCCCCAAAAAATGTAAGGCTGTAAAATATGGCTATATATTGACATTTTACCATTAAAATCCGACAATTCATGCAGTTGGACGAGGTTTTTGCTTTGGCACACGCTTGCATTTTATGCCTTCCTTGCCTTCCCACCTCCCCGAGTTTCTTGCATCCGTACCCTTTTCCTTCTTATCTTTTTTGGCACTCTGAGAATGCATTTCATAGAAACAAGCGAATTCCTGGAACTTTCGCAAGGCTTCTGTGATTAATGCGGTCTCTACTGAGGACAAAGTAAATGGCGGGAACATCAGTTATGCTAAGTTTATGCGCCTCCAAGTTTCACACAGACGTGAACGACGTAAAGTCTCATACGAGTAGGACGACACCTTTATGCAGGTATGATGTTCACCCATTAGTTTGTGTTAAAGTGAATTATACGCTCATTACTGCGTTAACACGGGACATAAAAATGGACACTTATACCTGTCTAAAACGAAAGATTAACCCTTTAAAGACGAAGCGTATGTGTTTTATATAAGGACTCAGTGCGTACCGCGCTGTAAACACTCTCCACTTCGGTTATAGAAACCAGTCTCTTAATGTTTTATAAGGCAAAAGTTGCTGTTTGTTCTGAGATCCGTACAAAACACATAAACGCAATGTGGGCACCACGTAGAATTTTTTAATGTTAAACCTGGTCGTATGTAAAGTTACCGCTAGGCTTTAAAAGGTTAATTAAACGTAAATATACGTTAACCGAATTAAGTTTCCCACTCCCGCAAACGTCGAACGTAAACCATTGCAATATTACCAACTCCAGTCTATGCTGCAGTACTAAACGCTGGGCATTTCGGGTGACAAGAATCGATCTGATGACAGCAGCATAGTCTTTTATCGGCGCACCGAACACAGCATTTTTGTCGCACAGGGTACCTACATCCGCCGAGACATCCGCGTAACAAGCGCGGTACTCAGGACAGCGATAAAAGAAACACACTGTTTGACTGCTGATATATACGCAGACTTCTCGATTCTTACAATCATACGTATCCAGCAGCACGTTAAAGAGGTAACAACGCACATGCAGCTGGATCACCTCATTGTTTTTATAATCTAAATCAGATAACCCTATATATAATATCTTGTCATGTGATAACATATATAAGACGCGCATTTTAATGTGTAATAACGACCTGGGAAAACCCACAGTACGACCACTTAGCTAAATATCTGGTAATTGAAGGAGAACGTGTTACTGCACCCGAACCTAAGGCAGATCAGTCTAGATTATACTGGCAGAATCTATCTGTCCAAGATGCATTTATCCATTGTGATATCACCGTTTATATCTCATTACTACATTTCAATTTTTCCATATCCTTCAATCACGCGTACTTCACTTATCGTATATTTAACCTTTTAAAGCCTAGCGGTAACTCTACATACCAACAGATTTAACATTGAAAAATTCTACGTGGTGCCCACATTGCGTTTATGTGTTTTGTACGGATCTCAGAACAAACAGAAACTTTTGCCTTATAAAACATTAAGAGACTGGTTTTTATAGCCGAAGTGGAGAGTGTTTACTGCGCGGTACGTACTGAGTCCTTATATAAAACAGATACGCTTCGTCTTTAAAGGGTTAAACTGTGGTACGATATTACATCATTATACCAATGAAGCTCGGAATTTACATATATAATATTCACAATTAATGTTCCCACCTCACATTTATTTCCTGTGGCGCAACAGCCCAAATAGGGCCTAGGCCACCTCCTTTTGGAGGTTTGTAGATCACAATCAGACACACCACACTTGGTAGGACTCCTCTGGACGAGTGATCAGTCCATCGCAGGGACCGCTACCTGACAACACACAACGTTGACAGCAGACAGACATCCATGCCTCCGGCGGGATTCGAACCCGCAATCCCAGCAAGTGAACGGCCGCGGACCCACGCCTTAGACCGCGCGGCCACTAATATCGGCACATACGTACATTATGTGGAAAAGAATGCAAGGTTTTTCATTGTTAAACCTGGCGATATGTAACTAACCATTAGAATTTACACATTTCATGTCATCTGGGTCAGCACGGACGCCAATGGAAATTCCTTCCGAACATGTCACTGAAATTTCGGGTACAATAAACGATGACAAATATTTTAACCAGCTTTTCGACTATCAGCTTCGCAATACAACTACAGGAACAAACGCACATAACGCAGTTCCACTGAAATCTGAAGCCGTCCGCAAAAGGTCCTACCGGTTATGCCACTTTTCCATTCGATAAAAAGGCTGGTAGCAATTCAAAGTGCTGACCGCTGCAGTGCAATTGATATTACGTCCGTAAGGTGGCGCCTGCAAACGAGACTCGCGACGTGTTGAATCAAATGAAACACAAACAGTAGAAGCAAGCAAAGTATCAATATACTGTGTTTGCGCGTTTTGTACATTCAGACCAACAAGATCGGAAAAAAAAAATCTACGGATTGCGTTATCTCCCCCCCCCCTTCTCTCTCTCTCACACACACACACACACACACACACCACACACTCTCTCTCTCTCTCTCTCTCTCTCACTCACTCACAAAAAGAAGTTTGGGTCTGCAGTTTCCCTACACTGAGCCCGGAACTGATTGGTATTTATGCAATTTAACGACGCTTTTGCAACTACAGAGCTTACATCCGATGAGAAGAGAATCACAATGAAGAGGTAAGGATCTGGAAGGCAATTATCACGGTATTTTTAACACGTTAAAGCAATATTTTTATACCGTGTGCTTTATGTAATTAACCCTTCAATGTCGGTCTCGGTGCATTGTACAGCTCCTTAATTCTTCACGTGCCACTGGTCTCGGTGCACCGTATGGTCGTGACTGTATTTAAGGGTACTATAAATTAATACCTCTCCGTCTTGGGGACTGGTTGGGATTTAAACTACAGCGTCGGTTAAGGATTAACCTTTTAAAGCCTAGCGGTAACTTTACGTACCACCAGGTTTAACATTAAAAAATTCTACGTGGTGCCCACATTGCGTTTATGTGTTTTGTACGGATCTCAGAACAAACAGCAACTTTTGCCTTATAAAACTTTAAGAGATTGGTTTTTATAACCGAAGTGGAGAGTGTTTACAGCGCGGTACGCACTGAGTCCTTATATAAAACAGATACGTTTCGTCTTTAAAGGCTTACTGATGTTTATCACACACCCAGTGATGAGGCAGGCATGTGAAAATACATAGTCATTTAACCCTTTAGAGTATTTTGTGTTATGCATATCGTGCGATTTAAGTAATTACAAACTCCGACACAGCGCCACACTCACTTAGCGGCCATGGAAGTTTGTGTACAGAAATTTCCTTTTATACTTGATTCAAAACGACACTCCACATAGGTCATAAATTGCAGAACAATGACACTATATCGGGGTGGTATAGTTATATTCGTCAACTAACTACAACTAAGAGGGGTGGCGCAGTTGGCTGAGGCACTGTGCTACAAGCAGGAAGGTCACGGGTTCGATTGCCGATGGTGTCACTGGAATTTTTCATTGATTTAATCTTTCCGGCCGGACGATAGCCCTGGGGTCGACTCATCCTCTAACAGAAATGAGTACCAGGAATATTTCCTGCGGGGTAAAGGTGGCCGGTGCGTAGGCTGACAACCTTACCACCTTCATGTGTCGACTGTCTTAAAATTCCTGGAGCTATAGACTCCTGGAGCCCTCAAGGCCTCTTCAGGCCTTCCAGGTACTGCTTTGTTATGTATACATGAACCTGATGTTTCAAATGGTTAAAAGCGGGCCTGTTTTAATGCAGTTAGGCGGGAGTGACTGGGGAAAAACTTGTTAAGTCATGACAGGTGATAACACTGAGATTCGAACCAGCTTATTTGAAAAGTAGTGTTGCATGTGACCGCTCCGTTAACCTTCTAGGTACTGTCATACTTGTGCTGTGAAACACACCTAACGACCAGACGTGTCAACCGTAAATGTTCTACGGATGTGGTGGGCAAGCCGTGGGAAGGTTACATGCAAATTACATATTGAAGAATACGCAGTATCTTGTGCCTAGCCTACACAAACGTCACAAATACGTTAACAAATTGCTTAGCTCTATTATGAATATCACACAAGCTAGGAAGTGTCCTTACACACAGCAAAACAATTCTACAGACCCCGCTCACTGTTACATCAAATATTTTATAAGACTGCATACCTGATACAAAAGAGGCACTGTACGTATAAACCTAACACTGGTGCGCGTTCGAGTAACCATTGTTGCCGTGTAAAAGCAATAAATATTACGTATTCTGAGTGTGTGTCTGTAGCCTTAGTTATCCAACATGCAAAGCGCATGCGCCGTATTATATTGCCATCTGTGGCCTGTCTGACTGTACCATATTTTTCCACATTATCTCATAAATGGTATGATTTCTGGGGGTGGGGGGGGGGGAATTATTGGACATAAAATGCGTATTTTGATTTTGTCTACGTTTGTTTGAAACATTTATCATTCAAAGAAGAAGTGAGCGAGATACGCACAGTACGCATTATTCTTGTCAGACTGTAATCGGACTTAAGTATTCTTGACTGATTTTCGAAAAATGTACAGTTATCAAATTTAGTGAAAATCTGTCGAGTGGGAGCCGAGCTGTTTCTTGCGGACGGAAGGACGGACGGGCAGGCATGACGAGGCTAACAGGTCACTTTTCGCAATTTTGCGAACGAGCCTAATAAGGCCTGTATTGGTCCTAAATTGCGCGCTGCGTTCTTTGCAGCTTTTGCTGGTAACATTTTTCGCCCCTATCTTATAATGCTACGTATTACCACGTATTTCTTAACAAAATCTCAGAAGCTGACGTGTCATATTCCTCGTCCCAGTACTGAGTTCGCTCGAGATACAAGCAAAAACGCAAAACAGGGCTTAATGGAAAAGGCCATTATTTTTGTCTGATTTTAGCAAAAACTCGACATATTTCAATGAAACTCCAAAGTATCAAATTTCATGAAAATCCGTTCAACATGCCTCTGGTTCTTTCATACATGTAGACGGATAGACAAATTTTAATTGGTGCTTTTGCAGGGCTTGAACCACACCTAAAAATGCAATGCAGGTTAAGAATTGCAACTCTGAATGGTCACTCAAGATTTTCCGCTTGAAGAAGGAACATTGACAGCATCCACCGACAAAGTGCCGAGAATAATATTTGGACCTAAGATAAAGACAGCAAGAGGATGGAGAAAATTACATAATTGGGTGCGGGTGTTACATAATTTGAAATCTTCCCCTAAAGCCAGAGTAAGTGTACACAACTTCTGTTGTATATTAGTAGGGCGAGAAAGCCACAGAAGATGAGGCGGTCGGTGCATAGAATCACTGACGGGAGAGGTGCTTACAAAGTGACGGGAGAGATGCCTACAAAGTGACGGACAGATGCCTACAAAGTAAAGGCAGACATGCAAAGTGATGGGAGAGTTGCTTACAGAGTTACAGCCTAGAAACCTGGGGAGAAGAGACAACTTGACAGGCCTTGGGAAGATAATATTAAAATGACTCTTCTTAAGGAAATACCTTATGAGTGTTTGCATTCACGCGTTTCAGGATAGGGACCAGTAGAAGTGTCCTGCAAAATACGGAAACGAACCTTTGTGTTCCATAAAAGGCAGTAAATTGTTTGAGCAGCTGAGCGAACATTAATTTTTCTAAAAAGCTTATTCTCAACAATATTCGGTTCTTGCAGAATATTTCATGGAAGGATGACAGAATCGGACGAGGGCCACTGATGGTCGTGGAGACTTATCTGACAGGGGAAAAGACTCGCATTATTTCATGTAAAATCTCGTTATCCCAAACAATTAGCACGTTAACTGACGAGTACCGTTGTACTTACCTTTACAGCGAAAGACGTTTCCTACGTGTTCTCTAACTTTCTAGAATTACACCTGTTACTCGAAACCCTTTCACGTATTTATGAATTGTTGCCCTTTTTGGAACACGTGCATTAGGAAACGTCCGTCTGAATCTACTACGGTACGTTTTTAAGACCCACATTTAACATCTGCATAGTATAGAAACGGGCACTAAAAACAGGCTTCATTCGCGACTAGACATAATCTCTGCTACAGATCCAGTGTTCGCGGCTCGCTGAGTCAGCCAAGTTCCGTCTGCTAAGGTGGCCAACAGGAAGTTACTAATATATTGACCCCGATAAACCAATGATCCTATATTTTGGTGACGAAAAAATATTATGTCAGCATGTCCTGGGTTCAAGACACGCAGTGGCACGCTTTCAACTAGCTAACTAACGAACAAATCTCCCTTTTCTGCAAATCTTTTTCCATAATTTGCCTGGCCGCATCCTTACCGACTCCAAGACGTTCAGCGAGAAACCTAGTGGCTATTCGCTTGTCCACCATCACAATGGGGCGAGCTTTCTCCACATTTTCATTGGACCGAGCGGAAACTGGCAAGCCTGGACAACGATCATCCTCCGGCGACACCCTGCCTTCTTGAAAACGCGCGAACCATCGGAAGACTTGTGCACGACCCACACAGTCATCACTGTACACATGTTTCAGGACTTTCTATACTTTCGTGGCAGTTTTCAGCGATTCAGAGTAAAATTTAATCACGGGATGTTGCTCCATGTACAAAATTTTCACACACCAAACACGATTACTTGGACGGCAATGAAACGACAACTACTGATGCTACAGTGACGAGTCTATGCTCATTGAAAAGAGCACGGTCTAGCGGTCACAACCATGTACTGTTTTCCTAATCTGTTTGCACGGGCCTCATAAAAAATCTGTCTCATTATTTAACAGGCACACTGTGTAAAAAGAACATTATTTTACCACACAGTGTATTCAGGTCTTTAGTATGATAAACAGCGATTACACAATTAATCGACTGTTCTTTGTACTAAAAAATTAGTGTGTTTTCTGTGAGATAGGAACTTAATGTTTAAATAAATATAGACATATTTCAAGTTTCAAGGACAAGGTAGTATGCCTTTCATTTATCATCTAAAGCACAAGGGTAAATACATGTGCCACATGCTTTGACATTAAAAACTCTGAATTTTGCTAGAAGAGTGCGTTTTTGTGTTTTGTATGATTCCCATAAGAAACGGCGTTTCCATATACGGCACTAACTGACTGGTCTTTGTAGCAGTGTTTATTTTCAGGCAGAAACTGAATTTTTTAAAATATTTGTTATATGTGATTCGTGATTCAAATTATTGAACATTTCACGCTGCATTCTGTTCCTACAGTTTCTAACCGTTACAGTCGTTACTAAATACATACGCGTATTTTTACCTTTAAATTTTAGAACTAAATGTGACATTTGAAACACACCACAACGATTATCTTGTTAACCTTTTAAAGCCTAGCGGTAACTTTACGTACCACCAGGTTTAACATTAAAAAATTCTACGTGGTGCCCACATTGCGTTTATGTGTTTTGTACGGATCTCAGAACAAACAGCAACTTCTGCCTTATACAACATTAAGAGATTGGTTTTTACAACCGAAGTGGAGTGTTTACAACGCGGTACGCACTGAGTTCTTACATTAAACAGATACACTTCGTCTTTAAAGAGTTAATCATGTCAGATGCATGCACATTAACTATTTACCCCGCGGTGCAGTATTAACCTCTTAAAGCCTAACGGTAACTTTACGCACCACCAGGCTTAACACTTAAAAATTCTACGTGGTGCCCACATTGCGTTTACGTGGATTGTACGGATCTCACAACAAAAAGCGACTTTTGCCTTATACAGCATTAACTGATTGGTTTGTATAACCGAGGTGGGGTGTGTTTACTGTGCGGTACGAACGCAGTCTTTGTATAAAACAGGACATGCGCATAGGTGTTCATATAAAGTGCCAGATTTTAGCCAAATTTCGAGTTTGTGGTCAATTTTTTAAAATAAAAGTCCCACCGAAAGCCGTCTAGTGGGAGGAGCGATGATAAGATGTAGACAGACGGACGGACGGACATGACGAAGGACATCGGCGCGTAGCGCGACTCTGTAAACACGCGCAAGAACTCTTCATTCTGCCCCGCACAGTGTGTCACTGTGTTTGTGGTGTGACTGTCAATACAGAGCGGGTACTCGCCTGAAAAGCAGCAACACGTTGGTCTTTGTAAGAGAGACGCATTGCGTTTACTGTGAAGTGGGAACCGAACTGAATGAGTGTCGCTCATCAACTGGACAAATCATATGACTGACACTTTACATTATAAACATGAATTAAACGCACTTGAAAAGCAGGAATACCACACACAAAACTTAAAATAAAATAAAATAAACACGCGACATAAAAGCTGCAAGCTTTTGTCAGCGTCTGTGCTTACCTTTGCCCGACTGAACGCTGATCTGGCTCAAATAACACTGGATATTATATTGTTATACTGCCGTCTTCTTTTTCTCCTTAAGTTGATGATGTTTATGTTTTTTATGTTGATTCCAGTAGGCTTTGATTGCCTGCAGCATGTCGCAGGTACATCGTATGTAATATGAAAGGGGGCGTATGCCACAAGTTATAAAAGAAAATGGAAGAAAAGGCTACGCCAGGTTATACGATGATTATGCTGATGGCGTCTCCTCCCAAATCTCTGCCCCCTCAAAAACACTCACACGTACACACGGAGGATAATTATCTTTTTTTTCCCTCTGTTTTTGTTATTCAACCGCCTACTCGCTACACTCACACACACTCCCTCCTACTATCACCATTTAGACGGGCAGCTTCAGACGTACTTCTAGCTACGATCTAGGCTTTTCTCTGTTGAACACAACTTTATAAAGACTCGCTGTTTATAACTACAGAATAATTACAATTGTATCTAACGTCAAAACCACAAATAAAAACGGAAATTTGATTGCCTCTGACTGTGCTACGCCCTGGTGGCGACAGCCAGAACAAAACAGAGGCAGTAATGTTTGAGTCTCTTTCGTTTCTGTCCGAGAAGTTGTACAATGTATCAACACTCAGTAAATCTTCATAGATCACACGAGAAATGTACGACCTGAATGGAAATACATACGGCCGCACTTCAGTCTGATGTTTTTTCTTGAAGCACTGATAAAAATGTTGATATTCACAGCGTCAGATAATACATCCAGTTGATACTGCGACACGACAGTTTGCGTGTTTCACTGTAAACCCAGTGTCAGTGTTTTCTGTGATTTTCTTATCGCTTCTGGTGTATACATATTTTCGTCTTTTGTAGACATATTGTAATTATATTCAATATAAAAGTAGAATACGATAAGACAGTCTGATTTCCCTTCTTGTACTTTTTATAAACTGTATTATTTACGCTTTCCTTACTGCTTAGAATTACACCTGTTGAAACACACGCACAGTGAACACGTGAGTTGGCTTCGCGGAGTACTCGCGCAACAACAGCCACTACACACCTATCCACCGCACCTCGGCATCCCGTATGAGCGCTATGTACTCCGTCTTCGCCACTTATAACGCTGGCTTTCAACTCGGCTTGCTTCGGAAGTCTTCGAGTGCGCTCCGCGCCGCGCCATAGCGCAATCAAATTGCTTTAACCGTTTAAAGCCTAGCGGTAACTTTACATACCACCAGGTTTAACATTAAAAAATTCTACGTGGTGCCCACATTGCGTTTATGTGTTTTGTACGGATCTCAGAACAAACAGTAACTTTTGCCTTATAAAACATTAAGAGATTGGGTTTTATAACCGAAGTGGAGAGAGTTTACAGCGCGGTACGCACTGAGTCCTTATATAAAACAGATACGCCTCGTGTTTAAAGGGTTAATCTGAACTGTGCGTACAGCAGATCCAGCAATTTGTTCTTCGTCTCGTTGTCACTTTCTATTCAGTCTAGAGTGTTGTAGCCTTCCTGGCTTTTTCATTTGCCTTCTCATTAATTGTTTTCGTCTTCTGTCCATCTTCTTCGGTTTACGTCGCCTTATCATTCTACTTCGCCTCGTATTCGCTGTACAAATCTCAAAATTCGCGAAGTACCGCTCACGCAACGTATGAATGTGTTCTTGGTGGGCCCGTATGGGAGAAAATTCCGATTGCACCTACCTAGCCACGCAACGCTGACAATCAAGCGTACTGCTTGTCGCTGTAGAGGCACCTGCCCCTATAACACATAACACGGACGGTAAGCTGTGCTCTAATAGAACACATGTTTGGGTTTATTTTCTTCTGTTCAATTTATAAGCGTTAATGTGAACTCTGACTCTTGTTACAAGATATTTGTTTAGCCTAACAAATCCCTTCTGTCGTGTGATTATGTTCTTCCGAGGTGTGATGTCTTGTATCTCGGTATATAGGTACGTAACTACCAATGTTCCCTCTAAGCTGAGAGGGTGCGCGGCCGCGCAGTAACTGAAATGCTCCCGCGCACACTGAATTGTTGCCGCGCAGCTGGAATTTTTCTATTTTCATTTTAAATATTCTTATTATGTATATTGCAAAAAAAAATTTTTTTTAAGTGCCGCGCAGTCCTCAGGTCGTGTAAAAATTTTCAACTCAGAACAGTAGCAGGTAGGCGCAGCTGTAAATAAAATTAGAGGGAACGTTGGTAACTACCAGCCTACACGGTATTATTTGATATTATTACACCTAGCTTCAATACGAAAGTGTTAAATTGAATCTCTTCTTGATATGCAATATACAGCTGTGTTTACAGTACGGTTTTCTGAAGTATAGATAGGCAGTCCAACATAGCTTTCATTTATTAGTAAAACTTTACTTGTTTATAGCCATAAAGCTGCATGTTTCGATTTTCTGGAAAGCCATAATGACGTCACATCTCCTTTAACCTGTTAAAGCCTAGCGATAATTTTACATACGACCAGGTTTAACATTAAAAAATTCTACGTGGTGCCCACATTGCGTTTATGTGTTTTGTACGGATCTCAGAACAAACAGCAACTTTTGCCTTATAAAACATTAACAGACTGGTTTATGTAACCTAAGTGGAGAGTGTTTACAGCGCGGTACCCACGGAGTCCTTATATAAAACAGATACGTTCCGTCTTTAAAGGGTTAAAGAAAACTGGAAAATGAATACTTGAATAATTTCCTCGATTTTATATTTTTATAACAATGGCTTGATGATTTTTTTTAGAAATCCGAAGCATGTCGTCCTATTGCTATAGACAAGGAAAGTTTATTCTACCGAAAAATCAAAGATTCGTTCGTCTACCTTCCTATGATTTGAGAGACTAAGTAAAATTACAGTGATTCGTGCTGATGTCACATCTTAATGCATGCATCTTACGCAAGAAGACCACTGTAAAATCACTGATCATACAATAATAATGCCTATTTAATATGCTACTTAGAGCATTACCCAAACTCCTACTAGTGCCGTGTCATGCAGCTCACATCCGCTTGATTTACATTGTCCTGCCTAAAAAGCAAATAGGAATCCTCCTGTAAAAACAGTTCGTTGTTACCTCACATCCTTGAGAATGAGTGTTTTAATCTGTACATGATGACTCTTTTGTGTAACTATAATTTTACCTGTTGTTTTGTATGGGTGTGAAACTTGGTCTCTCACACTGAGGGAGGAACAAAGGCTGAGGGCTTTCCAGAATAGGGTGCTGAGGAGGATATTTGGGCCTAAGAGGGATGAGGAGACAGGGGAGTGGAGAAGACTACATAACGAGGAACTTAATGGCCTGTACTCATCACCAAATATTTGTCGGGTAATCAAATCGAGAAGAATGAGATTGGCGGGGCATGTAGCACGTATGGGGGAAAAGAGAGGTGCATACAGGATTTTGGTGGGGAGACCTGAAGGAAGGCGACCACTTGGGAGACCCAGGCATAGATGGTAGGACAATATTAAAATGGATCTTGAAGAAGTGAGATGGGGCATGGACTGGATTGAGCTGGCTTAGGATAGGGAGAGGTGGCGGCTCTTGCGAATGCGGTAATGAACCCCGGGTTGCATAAAATGCGGGGAATTTTTTGACTAGGCCAGAAACTGTTAGCTCCTCAAGAAGGTCTCTGCTCCTTGCAGTTAGTTAGATTCTTTTGTGTTTCTGCTCCGCGAAATAGTTTAACGTCTCAAGGTGGCGGGGGAACATGCTGTAAGTCCTGCCGAAACGTCGCAAGATATAACAATTGCACGGTGCAGAAATCCAAAAAGAAGGCCATAAATTTATCAAAACCATAACGAAAACCTTAAAACTTTGGCCTTTCACCTTGTTGAGCTTCAGGTTTGTCGTTGCCCGTCTTAACCTTTTAAAGCCTAGCGGTAACTTTACGTACCACCAGGCTTAACATTAAAAAATTCTACGTGGTGCCCACATTGCCTTTATGTGTTTTGTATGGATCTCAGAACAAACAGCAACTTTTGCCTTATAAAACATTAAGAGATTGGTTTTTATAACCGAAGTGGAGAGTGTTTACAGCGCGGTACGCACCGAGTCCTTATATAAAACAGATACGATTAGTCTTTAAAGGGTTAAACATGAAGTGTGTACCTTGAAGAGACATAGGGGTGGTAAATATCTGCCGGCGTTGCAGCTGCGTTTTGAAATTCCGTCACACGTCTTCTGCCTCATTTCAGTGCAGGCGTCACACAATATGACTGTAGCTACTCTGAATAAATCCTAAGAATGAGTGGTAAAGTTTGAGCAGTTGTGAATTAAGGTAAGAAATCAGAATTGAATGCAGGAATATTTTTTTTAAAAGGCGTATAGTGGGAGTAGAGTTTTAGCGCCACCCATTCTTAACTTCGGCACTAGGTGGATGTGAGTGGTCAACTTGGCGGCACGGCCGCTTAGTCTCTGGGAAAGAAAGCCGGTACCAAACGAAGGGAAGGTTGTGTGGGCTCCAAAGCCAGTCTGGAACTTTTGTAGGAGAGGCAAAAACCTTGCCCCTGCCAGGATGCGAACCCAGACCGCCCAGCCTGTAAGCTAGTCTCTACACCATTCAGTACAGAATCTGTTATCCGTCTGGTTGCTGTGTACAGTCAACAAGATAAGCGCTGTGCGCATAACGTAATATTGTCGCGCGTTCGCGTGACCGTTGTTACAATGGAAACGCAACAATGCCCTCTATGTGTATTGTTGAGTTACATGTCACTGTCAGTTATATGAAAATACTGGCTGTTGCACAGAAATGCTTTTATGGTGAACATGTGTGGCCGGCTGCAGCACGTAATCCGGTCTTCACGTAAAATGTCCGATATTTTGTTCGATTTTAACCCTCTAAAGACGAAGCGTATCTGTTTTATATAAGGACTCAGTGCGTACCGCGCTGTAAACACTCTCCACTTCTGTTATAAAAACCGGTCTCTTAATGTTTTATAAGGCAAAAGTTGCTGTTTGTTCTGAGATCCGTACAAAACACATAAACGCAATGTGGGCACCACGTAGAATTTTTTAATGTTAAACCTGGTGGTATGTGAAGTTACCGCTAGGCTTTAAAAGGTTAAGGAAAATACAATTTGAAAATTTATAAATTATCGGCATTGAACAGAAATTCGGTTTACAGAGCGCGTCATCATGTTAGCGATATCTGCCAAAAATTAAGGATCTGTGAAAAGGATGGGACACTACTTTGTACTCGTAAAGGTAAAGATAAAGATAAATTTTATTTCACGAAAGCATACAGGAGGAATTTAAGTGTAACTCCACTCCTTCTTAACCTCATCAGTAGATGGAGTTGAGTGGTCAGCTTCACACCTCAGCCGTTTTACCCCGGGTGAAATATACCACCGAATAGGAAGTTGTTTGGTCAGAAAATTCTCCAAAAATTTGGTATATATTTATCAGTCTACACGCCATCGTATCTCTGAAGAAGGAAATATTCATCAGCATATCTGTGACAGACTCAAAATCTTTAATTTAACTTGTTACTTTCCTCAGCAAGATCAAACCGGCTTTGAGTCACAAACAATTATTTTTCTAGGAGTGAAGCCAAGATATATTATCTTAATTCCCACTTTCATCATGTTTAGAGTTTAGTCTAAAATTCATGGAGCCTTATGCTTAAGGCTTGGTGCCTAGTCGAATGGACAAATTTACCTTTTATCTTACTTCCGTATTTGTTTCAATTTTGAAAGATTATATAATTCTTTCTGGAGTGTACGAAACTAAATCCCACTGGCGCCTAGCCGATTAGCTGTTGAAAGATTTAAATGGTATGTGGATTTGGTCTGAGAGCGCTGTTTGAACTAGGCTGTGGCTGCACCCCCCTGTGCAAACAGAAGTGGCGTGCTGCTGCATTTAAACGGATATAAGGAATTGGACGGAAAACGTTACACCCATTTGGAAAAATCCTCTGATAGCTTTCAAGGCCCCGAGTCAACTACGATTGGTGCAAATGCGTGTGGTGACTACTTGTTTTTTTCTACAGTCAATATTTGATCAACGTTTCTTACTTCCTTTCTTTATCAGTGTGTGTGTTTTGATGTGACGATACGTATTTCTGCTTTGCATCGCTTGCAGCACTTGGAATACAGCGGCTGTCTAATCTTCATTTTTCGCTGCTGCGATTGTTTATAATAACAGACTTATCTTCTTTTCCTTTATTCTTCTACTACGTTATAAAGTTTACGACTTCTGAAGATATCTGTTCTTCCAACGTTTCTTCAAAAACATTGCTGATAAACTTTCCGACGCCATATTGTCTGGATAATCTCTTCACTTCTATGTGTATTAAAATATCTTGTCTCTTATAGCAAACACATAGATACGTATATCTTATACGATATTACCAATATTGCACGTGAAGAAATGTCGTCAGGGTGCACACGTGAGTTCTAAACATCTTTTAATAAATCTGACAGCATGTTCTGTGTGGCCGGCTGCAGCATGTAATCCGGTCTTCACGTAAAATGTCCGATATTTTGTTCGATTTTAACCCTTTAAAGACGAAGCGTATCTGTTTTATATAAGGACTCAGTGCGTACCGCGCTGTAAACACTCTCCACTTCGGTTATAAAAACCAGTCTCTTAATGTTTTATAAGGCAAAAGTTGCTGTTTTTTCTGAGATCCGTACAAAACGCATAAACGCAATGTGGGCACCACGTAGAATTTTTTAATGTTAAACCTGGTGGTACGTAAAGTTACCGCTAGGCTTTAAAAGTTTAAACATAGGCTGAGGGTGGATGAGGATAGAGTGATGAGGCAGGTATTCGGGACTAAGAGGGTCGAGGTAACAAGTGAATGGAGAAGACTACATAACGAAGAGCTTCATGATCTGCAGTCCTCACCAAATATTGTGTGGTTGATCAAATCAAACAAAGCGTTGGGCGGCACATGTAGCATGCATGGCGAAGAGGAGAGGTGCATACAGGGTTTTGAGGGAGGAAACATGAGGGAAAGAACTACTCAAAAGATCTAGTCGTAGATGGAAGAATAATATTAAAATTAATTTTCAAGAAATAGGATGGTTGATGTGGACTGGATTGATATGGTACAGCACAGCCACAAGTGGAGGGCTGTTGTGAACGCGGCATTGAACCTTCAGATTCCATAAAATGCGGGGAATTTCTGATGACTAGTTGAGGAAAAGTTGATATTTTAAAAATGACACTGCTCCGTGGAGTTATTCATTTATTTAGTTGTTTTTCATCTGGCTTTCGACGCGAAACCATTGTATGTGTTACTGAGAGAGTCGTTAAACGAATTTTAAATAAGCTAACAAACTACTGTGAAATCAGTTTGCAGTTTGAAAGACCAAACTGAGTGTCTTACACTGCTATGAATGGGTTGGTCAACAGTCTGTTTCCTCCATTCAGTTCTTGGTTGTCGCAGACTCGATCCTCATGAACTAAGCAACCGGTCTGTGTAGTAACCGGACTGAATGAAAGACGGCGCGCATTCTCACTCCATTGAGTAAAACCTGTCTGTAGGCGCAGTGAGAGACGTCGGGCTTCAGCTGTGTGGGTGGTCGCCTACGCACAGCTTTAACAGGGATAAGTGTAAAAATCGGCTATGTTTCTCAAACATTGCAACTATTCAATGTGGTCACGTCTTAAGAATCATCTTTCGCACAACCACGTCACAAAGTATTTAAACGGGAGACCATAACCTTGTGGGATATGACGCAGTGTACTTTGGCAGTTAGGCACCGATGTTTCGGGGGAACCTGCTGTCTGCGTTTTAAAGATACGTCAGATTAACAAGTTAAAACTGCTCTTCTAGCAATCCACCGCTTTTGCGACGTATATATAGTACATGGCACCTCCAGTACAACGACTGGAACTCGCATTTACGGCGATCACATGCAGGAAAGTTGAGAAACTACTAGCTTCTGAAGAAGGATTCTGCTGCATGGAGTAGGCCAGTTGGTTGGTTGGTTAGTTGGTTGGTTGGTTGGTTGGTTGGCTGTTTTCCTAGGTGGGATGTTGGTTGGTTGGGTGTTTCGTATGTTGTTGGTGGGTTGGTTGTTTGGTTGGTTGGTTGGTTGGCTGTTTTCCTAGGTGGGATGTTGGTTGGTTGGTTGGGTGTTTCGTATGTTGTTGGTGGGTTGGTTGTTTGGTTGGTTGTTTCGTTGGTTGTTTGGTTGTTTTGTTGGTTGGTTGGTTGGTTGGTTGGTTGGTTGTTTGGTTGTTTTGTTGGTTGTTTGGTTGGTTGGTTGGTTGATTGGCTGTTTTCCTGGGTGGGTGGTTGGTTGGTTGGTTGGTTGGTTGGTTGGTTGGTTGGTTGGTTGGTTGGTTGGTTGGGTGTTTCGTATGTTGTTGGTGGGTTGGTTGTTTGGTTGGTTGTTTCGTTGGTTGTTGGTTGTTTGGTTGTTTTGTTGATTGGTTGGTTGGTTGGTTGGTTGGTTGGCTGTTTTCCTAGGTGGGATGTTGGTTGGTTGGTTGGGTGTTTCGTATGTTGTTGGTGGGTTGGTTGTTTGGTTGGTTGGTTGGTTGGTTGTTTGGTTGTTTTGTTGGTTGTTTGGTTGGTTGGTTGGTTGGTTGGTTGATTGGCTGTTTTCCTGGGTGGGTGGTTGGTTGGTTGGTTGGTTGGTTGGTTGGGTGTTTCGTATGTTGTTGGTGGGTTGGTAGTTTGGTTGGTTGTTTCGTTGGTTGTTGGTTTTTGGTTGTTTGGTTGGTTGGTTGGTTGGTTGGTTGGTTGGTTGGTTGGTTGGTTGGTTGGTTGGTTGGCTGGTTGGCTCTTTTCCTGGTTGTTTTGTTGTTTGTTTAGTTAGTCGGTTAGTGGTTGTTTGCTTGGTTGGTTGTTTGTTTCTTTGTCTGTTTGCGTGGTTTGCTGGTTGAGCAGCTTAGCAGAAATTCAAAGCCTCCGTTTGACAGGCCTGCAGAAGAGTCTGATTCAACACTCGTCGACAAGGAACTTTCAATTACTCATATCTCAGATTGCGCGCTTTCATGCGTGCTTGCGATAGCGTTGGTTAGATTTTATTGATACAGGATCTGAACTTATTGATTTTGATTTCTATCGAAGTCAGTCCGTCGCAGTACCTGTGTTCTTACAAGGGAGAACTTGCAAGTGTTGACCAATAGCCATGAAGGACTTTTAACACCGCAAGTAGCAAGCACGATAGGTCAAACATCTGACATAGAATTGAATTTACAATTTTGTCACAATGAACCCTTTAAAGCCCAGTGGTAACTACATATACCAGTTACTGTAAAATTGAACTCTGCTGTGTACCACTCAGTATATACGTGTTTTGTGTGGCTGTCTGAATTAACCCCGTTTATTTACCTACACAGCATTAAACGGTCGGTCTTTATCTAGGACACAGTGTGTGTTCTTTGCGAGGTATAATGTGAAAAGTAAATATTTAGCTGTACTAGAGCTGGCTAGTCATCTGGAAAGAATGTCTGATGATAGGGCCGTAAAGAAAGTATTTTTGGCGAAACCAGATGGAAGAAGCAAAGCAGGAAGACAAAAATTAAGGTGGTTAGATGGTATTGAGCGTGACGTGAAATAGATTGCTGTGAAGAGACGAAGTAACAAAGCAGAAGAGACATCCGTATGGGCTATCATTCTGAAAGAGGCACTGGTTAAACTCTAAGGACCGTACGCTTTACCCCCGCGAAAAGGACCCAGTACGCATTTTATAGTAGGCTGGGTGAGGCCCAGGGCCGGTCTGGACGGATACGAAAAACGTCGCCCCCACCGGGATTCGATTCCCGGACCGTCCAGTCCCTAGGGAGGCGTTATACCAACTACGTTATACCTCTTTCTAGTACTATAGTTTTGAAAAAGTGGATTCATGCTTTTGCTTCCCCATACGCCTTCATGGCTTGCACAGGAACATACTTAAGTTTAGCGGAAATGCACTCAAACGATTCTTCCACTCAGCTGTTCAGTCTAAGTTCCCCGCCGTCAGCTGACCACAACTTCGTGAGCTTACTGTCTTCCTGCTGTATTACTGTATAATCCTGTGTGGAACGTGTTTAAGGTACTTATTTGTACCTTGAGGCCGGTTTTAATCTGCAACTCAAAAGCCTGTTATCGCGAGTGGGAAATACCATTAGCAGCACGTAAAATTCTTAAACTTTCCGCGTTTAGCTTGCCCTGTAACCCGACACTGCTCAGAGCAGACATTCAAATTTCTCAAAATTAGCTCATAAAACAAAAAAAAAGGCGTGACATATGAGGCTAGCACGGTGGTAATTACGAAGAGAACTACCTTCCGGGATGTGACACCGTGTAGTCTGGTATAAGAATACAGACTTTTCATATTATCCTACTGCCTTCACGTGTGGATGCAGTAGGGATACCCAAAACGTCTTTGTATCTTTACCTGTATGTACGGTGTCACTTCATATAAATGTCGATCAACAATTGTACTTTACAAGAACAGCAGACGGCGTTACATAAACCGTACGTCTTAAATCTGGCAGGCATAGTTTTTTTTTAAATATTGTGTATGTTTTTGTAGTGTATAATTAGATAAGCACCCACTGAACAGTGGCATATATTGGGCCCCCCAGAGACCTTGCGGACCTGACAACACCGTTATTCAGAGGCCGTCAGACGTACAGAATACTAAATTTTTTTTGGATTATTTAGGAATGGATTCCGTTCTTCGGACAGAAGGCTGTATTCTGGATCCCTGTTATGCGAATTTGGGAGTTACTTCGGTAATAACTATTCGGAAACCCCCGATTATCGAGTCTCATGGAGCTCCCACATGGTCATCTAATCACTGCCATCAGATATACCTTAACACTGTCTTCTTCCTTTTCCAGTGGTTCAACAGCCACTAGCGGGCCAAGGCCTACTCATTATTGAGGCTTCACGATCACACTCAGTTTTACACACCACACTCGGTAGGACTCCTCTGGACGGGTGATCAGCCCGACACAGAGGCCCCTACCCGCTCACAGACACACCGCACTCGGTAGGTCTCCTCTAGACGGGTGATCAGCCCGGCACAGAGGCCTCTACCCGCTCACAGACACACCACACTCGGTAGGTCTCCTCTAGACGGGTGATCAGCCCGACACAGAGGCCTCTACCCGCTCACAGACACACCGCACTCGGTAGGTCTCCTCTGGACAGGTGGTCAGCCCGACACAGAGGCCTCTACCCTCTCACAGACACACCATACGCGGTAGGTCTCCTCTAGACACGTGATCAGCCCGACACAGAGGCCTCTACCCGCTCACAGACACGCCACACTCGGTAGGTCTCCTCTGGACAGGTAATCAGCCCGACACAGAGGCCTCTACCCGCTCACAGACACACCATACGCAGTAGGTCTCCTCTAGACAGGTGATCAGCCCGACACAGAGGCCTCTACCCGCTCACAGACACACCACACTCGGTAGGTCTCCTCTGGACAGGTGATCAGCCTGACACAGAGGTCTGTATCTGCTCATAGACACACCACACTCGGTAAATCTCCTCTGGACAGGTGATCAGCCCGACACAGATGCCTCTACCTGACAACACGTAACACTCACAAAAGACAGGCATCCATGCTTCAGGCGGCATTCGAAACCCCAGCACTAGCAAGCAAACGGCAGCAGATCCACGCCGTAGACGGCGTGACACTCGGCACTACAATTAGTGTTGTCTTCTTTAACAATAGTTTATAGCTGTCTGTAGTGTAGCGTGCCTAGTCCAGTTTATAGCTGTCTGTAGTGTAGCGTGCCAATCCAGTTTATAGCTGTCTGTAGTGTAGCGTGCCTAGTCCAGCTTATAGCTGTCTGTAGTGTAGCGTGCCTAGTCCAGTTTATAGCTGTCTGTAGTGTAGCGTGCCTAGTCCAGCTTATAGCTGTCTGTAGTGTAGCGTGCCTAGTCCAGTTTATAAGTACGCGCTAAGAAATAACATTAAATATTATTCAGTTTAATCTTAATCTTCAAATTGTTAATCTCTCATATTTTTCCGACACGTTTTGATCCTAGTATCACCATCGATAACACAAGGCATTACGTTAGCTATTGTAGGATTTATTTCATAAAATCTAAGGTATTAATTGATCTCAGAAACGCCTCACAAATAAGCCGTCCCTGAATAGATAGTGCAGGATGTATATGAAGAAACCGCCCTTTATTCAGGGTGTAGCGTAGTCAGTGCAGCGAGTACGTTATGGACTGGACGGACCAGAATTCGAATAACGGGCAGGGGAAATTTTCTTTTCTTCAGACACGTCCCGACTGGCCTTGGGGCCTGTGCAGCCTTCACTTCAGTGTATAATGGGGCAGAGGGGCTCAAATGTGACGCTGATCGCTCACACCCACCTAGTGCCGAGATTAAGAATAAGTGGAGCTGTGCCCCTACTTCCACTTGTGACTTCATGGCGTGTATGGGATAAATTTATTTTGTACTACTTTTTTCGAGGTATGGCTAACAAGCGTTTTCAAATATTGCAAAAAATACAGTCATTCCGTGATTTCAGGTTTCCGCCGCTATGCTGATGAGATCTGCGCTCTTCTGCGGTATTACGCAGAATCGAGTGGTAATCCTTTACCGACGTTTCGGGACAACGTATCGGTCCCATCTTCATGGGTCAAGTCTTCTTGGATTTCTTGACCCTTGAAGATGGGACCCCTACCTTGTCCCGAAACGTCGGTAAATGATTACCATTCGACGTTGCGTTGTACCTCAGAAGAGCGCAGATCTGAAATACAGTCAGTCCTCGCTTTTCGCTGTGGTTAGTTTCCGCGAGCCCCTGTGAAAAGCGAAAATCCGTGAATAATTGACCGCCCCCGCAAACAACGTTTTAGTACTTTTGTTTCTATTGACAATTATTTAAATATTTAGTCTCACGCTTAAATCCCTTTTAATTATTTAACCACAAAATAACATAAATTAGAAATAAAAGACAATTTCATATACTTTTCAAGTACTTTCAATGTCATTTTGAGACTGGGGTGAACAAGTCACGTAGATACCACGTGCACAGCAGCACCACTTCTACACGACGCGTTCTGGAAAGTTTGGGGAATTTTTTATATTTATTTTTGTGGTGACTTTGCGAATTTGTGAAACCGCGAAGTACGAATACTAACCCGCGAAAAGTGTGAGGGATTACTGTAACAGAGTTCTTATGATGTAAACCGTGCAATAATTTGTGCAGATGGATAATACGTGCTCTTGATAGTTATACCAGCATCGAAATATCTTTGGAGAAAATAAATTAGTAGGAAAACAAATATATTCTATAAGCACCTTGTGTCGGTGGATGATCATCGTCTTCACAAATTTCAGCCATAAGGTGAGATTTCCCACTGTTATATGTGGGTAGAGAGATAACCAAATTGGCCGCCAATCAGAATTTTACTTTCAGACTATCTTTAATTGCCCGAAACATGCTACACGTTTCGGCATTTTCACAAAAGTTTTTTATGTCTATGCCTGATTTGAGTAAACTGGAACGTGTAGTATGTTTGGGGTAATAAAAATCTGTTATGTATTTGGTAAGAACAACCGCTGTTATGTACTGTATACTGCTGATAAATGGAGAAAGACCTGTAATCACAACTTAACCTTTTAAAGACAGTACATATCTGTTTTATTTAAGGACTCCGTGCGTACCGCGCTGTAAACACTCTCCACTTCGGTTTTATAAAACCAATCTGTTAATGTTTTATAAGGCAAAAGTTGCTGTTTATTCTGAGACCCGTACAAAACACATAAAGGCAATGTGGGCACCACGTAGAATTGTTTAATGTTAAACTGGGTAGTACGTGAAGTTACCGCTAGGCTTTAAAAGGTTAATTGTCAAGTTTAATTCAGTAACGTGTTACATGTTTCGGCTTACGAAAGCCATTATGAGGCACCTCTTTTATAAAAAATATTGAGGCGAAAGTGTTTACATTGCTAAACCATAACGCAAGATAAAATACTCTAGTTGCATCTTGTGTATTGCAAAGTGAGGTAATAATTCTTATTACTTACGTCTTAGTAATGTAAAAGTTTTCCTCTCAACATTCTTTACAAAAGCAGTATGTGATGATGGCTTGCATAAGCTGAAACGTGTACGCAATGGGGCGTAAAAGTATGTAAATTAATTAAGTTATAATTGACGATTTTTCTCAATTTATCTCTAGAGTTATTTTTGAAGGCCCATTTGGTTATTCGTCAAATACCCATTTTAAGTGCAAAACCTTTTGCGCCATGTGTCATCATCTCAGCTTTAAGTGCAAAACCTTCTGCGCCCCGTGTCATCTTCTTAGTTTTCAGTGCAAAACCTTCTGCGCCCTGTGTCATCATCTCAACTTTAAGTGCAAAACCTTCTGCGCCCTGTGTCATCATCTCAACTTTAAGTGCAAAACCTTTTGCGCCCTGTGTCATCATCTTAGCTTTAAGTGCAAAACCTTTTGCGCCCTGTGTCATCATCTCAACTTTAAGTGCAAAACCTTCTGCGCCCTGTGTCATCATCTCAACTTTAAGTGCAAAACCTTTTGCGCCCTGTGTCATCATTTCAGCTTTAAGTGCAAAATGTTCCGCGCCCAGCGTCATCACCTGCTAGTTCCAAATCATGCTGGACTACATTCCCTCACACTGTTTTGTTCTCCATGAGTCGTTATTGACAGTGAATTAGCGTCTACGTGAACTACGCTGCAAAGCGAAAGTTCACTGACTGGTTTGTGTGCTTATCTGGATGGTCTTGATAAGGTGTTCTGTCGGTGTTATCACACGCCCGTGCCTCCCAATTTGAACTATGTCTGTCTTATCTGCAGTTCTGCACACAGTTCGAAATACAAAATACGTACCAAATCCTCTACTAATTGCTACAGCAGTTTCGAAACGCCTTGTGCCCTTTCGGGTAAGCCATCCCTCTTCCGTCATGTTCGCAAATTTTACTGAGTCAGAAAGGAGAACATTTTAGTCTTTTTGGAAAAATCCTAAAAAAAAACAAATATTGGATTTATGGAGAAACTAACAGCAGCCTGAAGGCAGGAAATGCCAGCTGTCATTCGGTGTGGAATCTTTTGTCTTCCAGTTTGCTACAAGAAAATATAAACATTAAGGTATACAGAATTATAATTTTGCCTGTTTTTTGGTGTGAGAGTGAAACTTGGTTGTCTTACATTCAGGGAGGAACGCAGACCGAGAGTGTTAGAGAATAGGGTGCTGAGGGGTATTTGGGCCTAAGAGGGACGAGTTAACAGGGTACTGGAGAAGACTACATAACGAGGAGCTTCACGGTCTGTACTCCTAACCAAATATACGGGAATCAAATCAAGGAGGATGAGATGGGCAAAGCACGTGGCACGTATGGGAGAGAGGGGAGGTGGTTGCAGCGTTTCAGTGGGAAATCCTGATGGGAGAAAACCACTTCGAAGTCCTAGACTTGAATAGGAAGATAATGTTAAAATGAATCTTCAAGAAATAAGACGAAGTGCCGTTGACTGAATTGATCTGACTCAGGAGGACAGGTGGCGGGCTCTTGTGAACACGGTAATGAACCTTCGGGCTTCATAAAATGTGGGGACGTTCTGGACTAGCTGAGGAACTGTTAGTGTCTAAAGAAAAGGCTCTGCTCCTCATATTTATTTATTTATTTATTTATTTATTTATTTATTTATTTATTTAGTTGGTTGGTTAGTTTGTTAGTTAGTTAATTGGTTAGTTAGTTAGTTAGTTAGTTTGTTTGTTGGTTGGTTGGTTAGTTGGTTAGTTAATTAGTTAATTAGTTAGTTTGTTAGTTTGTTTGTTGGTTGGTTGGTTGGTTTATTTGTTAGTTATTTAGTTAATTAGTTAGTTTGTTCGTTTGTTGGTTAGTTAGTTGGTTAGCTATTTAATTAGTTAGTTTGTTGGTTGGTTGTTTGGTTGGTTAGTTGGTTGGTTGGTTGGTTGTTTGGTTGGTTGGTTGGTTGGTTGGTTGGTTAGTTAGTTAGTTAGTTAGTTAGATAGATAGATATTCAATCGGGCAAAACATCTGACACACATCCACAAAGTGCAAGACTTCGTCTTAGCAGAGCTTCTATGTCAGAGCTGACGCTCCATAGCCTAGACAAGGATTCATGTTTTGAGACATCCTGTGGGTGGAGGTGCGGCGCCTGATGGAATGCAGCGCCGTCATAATCCGGCCAACTGCATTCACCGCGTCTCTGTCACTTCTTATTTGTAATAATAAACCTGGCCTTTTGAGGGAGGTGTTGTTGAGCTCTGCCCCTTTTCCACACCTCGACAGTATTATACTACCATGCGGGGGGCCCTTTTACCTGCGTATAGGATCCACCCCCATCTTCTGGCACAATGGGGTGGTCTGTAGGCATGGGTTCGATTCTGAGGGGGTTAGAATTCCTGACAATATTTTTTGTCTTCGCCTGGAGACCGGGGCATAAAACAAGACCATGATATGATGACGTCATGTAAAGTGTGATGTTCTCCAAGAAGGTAAGCGTGAAGGTTGCTGTGTTCTGAAATGCGATGACGTCTGGCTTGAAAGCTATGTACAGAGCTTTGGGAGGAACTGCTTGTCTTCACCAACAGGATAGAGGAGAGTTAACCCCGAAGCTGGTAGTTTTGATGACGTGTACGTCCGCATACTGCTGGTTTCTAGGCGCTTTTCGCAAAATTACGAAAAGCGAGTATTAACTTCGCCATGTCTGTCTGTCTGTCCGTCCGTCCGTCTTTCCGCATGGAACAACTCGGCTTCCACTGAACCGAGTTTCATGAAACTTGATATTTGAGTATGTTTTGAAAATCTGTTGAGAAAGTTCAAGTTTCATTGAAATCTGACAAGAATAACGGGTACTTTACGTGAGGACCTGTGTACATTTATCATAACATCTCGCTGAATTCTTCTTAGAATGAGAAATGTTTCAGACAAAAGTTGTAGAGAAAATCAAAACACACATTTTATGTTCAATAACTTTTCTCCGAAAATCCTGCCGTTTATGAGATAATGTGGAAAAATATGGTAGAGCCGGACACACCACAGATGACAATACAATACGGCGCATGCGCTTTGCATGCTGGATAACTAATACTGCAGACACACACTCAGAATACGCAGTACTTAACTGATTTTCCACGACGAATTGGTTACGTGAACGCGCGCCTATATTACGTTTATACCTACGTTGCCTGTTTTGTTGAAATTACAAATGTGTTTTTTGTGTTACACTTACTTACGTGATTTTTGTGTTACACTTACTTACGTGATTTTTGTGTTACACTTACCCACGTGATTTTTGTGTTACACTTACTTACGTGATTTTTGTGTTACACTTACCCACGTGATTTTTGTGTTACACTTACTCACGTGATTTTTGTGATGCGTTGCTTGTACGAGCAGAAATAGTCAAATATGGAAATAACAGAGGTGAATACATTAACAGGGTATTTAAACTGGTTGGTTTATTTGATCGCAGCATCAGGTTTTGGCTAGTGTAACGACGATGCATTTCTTTCGTTCTTTGTCTCCTTCCTTTCCGTCTTTCTAAACGTCTATTTCTTTCTTTTTTACGTCTGTATTTATTTATTTATTTATTTATTTCGCTTCTCTAGCATCGAAGTAATCATTGTTAAGTGGCCACGGATTCTGAATAAGGAAGTTCATAGCAATTTCCAAAGCTTAAACGGTGGTTCCATTCGTACGATAATCTTCAGGGTTTTGATAGGGTGAATGTTAGTACACTGACACCGACGTTTCGGAGCAACGTGACACCTCCATGTGTAGAATACTTCTTTCGTGAAGGTCGAGATATCCGATAACATGTAATTTTCTCGTGAAAAACGAAGTGTTTGGATTGTTCCTTAGGCCTCAGTTCGTACCTCACAGAGAACACTTTCTCTGCTACACTGACCATACTTGGAAACGTACATAGGTATTGGTGCAAAGCGTCTATTATGTTTATTCGATTTAAACAAAAATCCAAATTCGTCGTCAGAATTTATAAAAAAAATTCCCAAATATGAAATTATACAAAAATCCGTCAGGTGGTAGACACATTTTTTCATTCGGACGGGAAACATGACGGCGCTGGTCGTGGCTGCTAGCAAGTGCTTTGTGGACGCGCCTGGAAAAGTCTGTGGATGACGTACGCCTATGACTGTTCCGAAGTGTTATGCGATGTGCTTGTGGAAACATAATTGTATCAGGCTAGTTCCGGGAACTTATCCATTTACCCAAAGGGTAACGTAGCAACATGAAGTTAGCGTGGCGTCCAGTACAGGGGGTGTAATGATAATAAAGTAAACTGTCGGAACGCGTAAAAGATAAATTACTCTCTGTGCACGCCAGGAACTTATATAGGGGAATGGAGTACAGCTCCATTTATTTTTAGCCTTGGTACTGGGCTTATGTGAATGGTAAACTACTTACCCTGGCCGCTTTACCTATGGGAAAAAAGATCCCGGATGTCACTAAATAGAAGGTTCAGCTGGCCACGTCTGGAACGTTTTGGAAAATAGAAAAATATCTTGCCCTGCAGTCACTATATCAACTGAGCTATTCCGTCTCAAATTTCTGGAAAGGGACGATGTTGAACTGAATAGAAGTTAGAAAAGCTACTGTCAGAAGTACCTGTTTGTGCATTATTAGTAAGAGATAAAAAGAAACGCGTTTTGAACACGTGATCGCGCGAACATAAATCCATATACAAAATATCATGTGTGACGTCACTTATATATAAAGCATTGCACGTAAATCCATAGAACAAACCCATAAAAGTGAAATTGCCGGCAATTACATTTCTTACAATGCGAAGACAAGTCCGGTTTTATATTGCTTCACTGAAAAGGAGTCGATGATGATTGAGAAAGCAGGAAAAAAAAAAGAGGAATTAAAATTTGAAAATGCATCTGTTTCTTTCTATAAACTGTGTAGGCTGAAAGAAGGTTTAAAATGATAGGTATATATATATATATGTGCAAGTGAACTTTCTATGGAGGGTAAAAAAGAAGGCTGTGATGTTAAAATAAAAGTTTCACTGGACCGAGTTGTAGAACAGCGCCATGTGACTCACCTACATGTAAACACACAGCATCTTTATGATACACCCACACATTCGTTATATTTAACTTGGGGTTTATAGTTCCTACAAGTTTTGTGCATTTAAATTCCTTGGTGTGAATACGTCACAGTTCGGAGTTGTACTCCTTGACTTCAAAAAATTTATTTTTGCTACTTTAAAATGGAGGGGGGGGGGGGGGTGGCACGCGGTGGCGCAGTTGTTTGAAGCACTGCCCTATAACCCGGAAGGTCGCGGGTTCGATTCTCGATAGTGTCATCGAAATTGTTCATTGACATAATCCTTCCCTCCCGCACTATCGCCGTGGGGTCGACTCAGCTACTAACAGGTATATTTCCTGAGAAGTAAAGGTGGCCGGTGCGTAAGGCTGACAATCTTACCACTTTCGTGTGCGAATTGTCTTGAAATCTGGGCGCCTCAAACTCCTGGAACCCTCAGGGTCTGTCCGGGCGTGTAATGGGACTGCTTTACCTTTTTTACATTAAAATGACGTCTAACAGATATGATATATGCATCTGGATCCTTATTACTAACCAAGCAGACATATTTGTGTTAATAAATATATGTACAAAAGGTAAAGCAGTCCCATTACAGGCCTGGACAGGCCCACAGGGTTCCAGGAGGTTGAGGCTCCCAGATTTCTAGACAATCGGCACATGAAGGTGGTAAGGTTGTCAGCCCTACGCACCGGCCGCGTTTACCCCCCAGGAAATATTCCTGGTACTCATTTCCGTTAGAGGCTGAGTCGACCCCAGGGCCATAGTGCGACCGACAGGATTATGCCAATGAAAGAAATCCAGTGACACCATCGGGAATCGAACCCGCGACCTGCCGGTTTGTAGCGCAGTGCCTCAACCAACTGCGCCACCGCGGCGCCCCAATAAATATGTGTAGAAATGGTATTCTTGGCTCTGTAATAAATTTCATGCCCACAGGCTGCTATCCACAATACCCATCTTCCCATCTGCTATCTAAAAACGTGAATGATAAATTACACAAGGCTGATCCTTTGTTAGGGTGATGTAAAGCTTGAGGGTTTCCTGCATACGCCCTGAATGTATAAGGAGGGAGTTGAGTTTTAGCTCCACTCATTCTTAACTTCGACACTCACCGGACACTTTACCCTCGGAAAAAAAACCCTTGCTACCCTCTAAATGAAGCGTATAACAAAAGTGTAATTTTTTTGTGATAAAGAATATGTCATCACAACTTCAATACCCATATCACATAATTCACTACATTAACCCTTTAAAGACGAAGCGTATCTGTTTTATATAAGGACTCAGTGCGTACCGCGCTGTAAACACTCTCCACTTCGGTTATAAAAACCAGTCTGTTAATGTTTTATAAGGCAAAAGTTGCTGTTTGTTCTGAGATCCGTACAAAACACATAAACGCAATGTGGGCACCACGTAGAATTTTTTAATGTTAAACCGGGCGGTACGTAAATTTACCGCTAGGCTTTAAAAGGTTAAACGTTTAGTTACTTACATTGTGTAATGTTCAGCTGAGCCTGGATAATTTGTGCGTATCTAATTCTTTGCTTATTAGACGTAGGATTCTAAATATACTCAATACACAAGTCGTTTCTATGAATTCAAATGCGTACTCACCATTACGCGCACGCTTGCTCCTTACAACTCATACGATTTCGGCATACACAGTGTGCAGCTACATTCCAAATTCTGTTGCATGTTGTACTGATATGTTTATAGCTACAAATTTTATATATTTTTTACACTTGCTCGTTGAATTAGAATGTGGTAAGAACTGAGATCTTAACGTATAAAATTGCAGCTGTAAATTTTACATTTAATCTTCTTACGTGTAGAGCCCGATGACGGTTATCTGTTTAGCCGAAACATGTAGCTGTTTGTACTGCCTACAGAGGATATATGTTCTGTCTGATGGATTGTAAGCTGGTTTTTGCCTCAGTATTTGAAACATAGCAGAGATGAATCACGTGATGCCTTACCTTCGATACAGGCGTAAATAAAGTGTGTTATTTTCTATATTTTCCTCCCGATTTTGGAAAGATTTCGCTACAAGATATATTCACAAAATATACTGAGTGATTTTGAGTTTCATGAACGTCAGCACATGAAAGTCGTGCTTTATTTTGGGGCGTAACTGAATTTCTATGCGTGTTTCTCACTTTTTTGTTCAGCTGAAATTCGGCCCGTAATAGATCTCTAGGTGATGGTATTGATCATTTGTGAGTTTGGTAGAAAACGGCTCTGGGCAAGCCGCGCCTTTCTTACGGGCGTGAATTAGATTACTTATACGCTTGTACAGGGAAACCGTATAAGTTTCTGGCACGTTCGGTCTACTACGTCAGGTAGTGCGTCATTTGAGATATTTTGTAATGTTTTGGGTAGTGGGAACTGTGTAACTGCCCCCGCTAATGGGTCCCTTGTCGAGCCCCTTCATGACATGAATATACACGGCGCACTGGCGCAGTGATGCTAGCTGGGAATTAGATAAGTCCGGGAGAAATTGTCCCAGTAACACTGCGTCCACTCCAGTTCCTAAATGGAAGGCAGTAAGCCCCGGCACGCGGACCAAGGATTACTCCAGGTCTTCAATGTAAGTCCTCTGGTCTTTCCTTCGCGTATGAAATTCGTAACACCCACACACAGAGTAATATAAATAATACTTTTTTAAATCTGAAAACAAAATACCGTGTCTTCTTTTAATCCTCTCTTAGTGTTTTATCGCAGATGTAATTATATATAGGCAAACAGTGCGAGCCTAAATGCGCTTTATCAAAGAACCTATATGTGGACGCCACGTGAATATAAACACGTTTGCATATTATTACTATTATTATTTCTATCTGCTTAGGTTATTACCGGAAGAGCTAAATGACAAAATCTTCAAATACGCGCCGTTATCATGCCATAAATTTATCGAAAGTTTTGAAATAAAAACAGTAATTGATTTTCTACAGCTAATCCAGACGAATATTTTAAGGCAGACTGCTAGCTTTGAGGCTTACTCTACATTTCAATAAATTCAGCTATTTAAAATTGTATAATACAGGGTGTTTTACAAGGTTTTACGGGTTGTAGGAGGTTTAATCGGAGGATTTCAGACCATAGCATGTGTTGGGGATTATCTCCTTCATACTGACATAGGCGTCAGTACTGAGAATTTGGGGTCACTTAATGAGTCTCATGTATGAGCCCTCCTGTGGAAACAGAAGAGGATCTGGTAGTTAGATTTCTAGCAGCGTGTGAAGGTATTCGGAACACGTCAGAGGTATTTGAGAAGGTGCGCCAGAAAATGTGAAGACGCTGCAGTGCCCACAATGAAGTGGGAGGTCGCCATTGCCGACATGTCTTGCGAATTAATTGCAAATAATGCCACTGAAAATTCTGCACACGGCGTACAACAAATAAACATATATGAAAACGAAACAAAGAATTTAAAATTGCACTGGCTCAGAAATAAACTTTCGGGGGTTGCTCACCTCCCCGGCCGATATTTCGAAACCTTTTTCGGTGTGAAGGAGGCTTTTCAGATCACGTGTATCCCAGTCTCGAATTTCTCCCTCGCACAGAATCAGATACAACCCCTGAAGGTTTGTAAAGGTTGCTTATTAACACCCTGTATGTGTGGTGCTGCTGTGGTAAAATTTTGCTATCGTTAAATGTGTCGTTTAGCAAACAGTTGTACTGTGTAGGCGTGGGAGGTGATGTGTTAGCCTCATTATAGGAAGTTTTTCTGTAGTTGCCTGCAACGACTTAAGAGGACCTCAAGTACGACACTCGATGTCCTTCATAACTTTCCATACCCTGAAAATATTAGACGCTTTACACCTGGGCTAGCATTCTCATTTTCCGGGATATGAAGCCGTGTACTTTCGTAGACGTATGTTAAGATTTCTAACGAACCTGCTGCCTCCGTTTTCACGGTTGCAGTGTCATATCCCCGAATAACGCACAATTGATTACTGACTGTATCCATAAGATAGTGGGATGGGTTAGTATAGTGACTACGCCGATAGTCCACGCTTCCATGTCGGTAAGAAAAAGGGGCCTTTCATTTCCCCAGAGCATCCAGGCTGCCTCTGGGACCTAGCCCGCCTCATATTCAATGGGTGCCAGGTTTCTTTCGTGGGGTAAAGCGGCTGGAGCGTCATTTTGACCACTTATGTCTATCTAGCGCCGAGGTTAAGAATGAGTGGAGCTGTAAATCTACTCCCCCTATATACCTTATGTCGTGGACGGAGACAAATTTGCCTTATTCTTGCGATGCGTGAAGGGCCCTGAAAGGTCCGCTCGTGGCTGATTCAGTGATCCATCTCTGCGCGATTTCAGGCTTCCGCCGCGATGTGGATGAGATCTGCGCTCTTCTGGGCTGTTACGCAGCGTTTAGTGGTAGTTCTGTACCGACGTTTCGGGACAACCTGTCGGTTTCATCTTCGAGGGTTAAAAAGTCCAAGATAAAAGCTGGTTGTTCTTTACAGTAACGATTACTTAACCGTCACGCCATGAAGGTATATGGGCAAATAGAGGTTCATCTCCATGAATTCTTAACGTCGGCACTAGATCGAGTTGAGTGGTCACCTTCACGCCCCCGCCGCTTTATCTCTGGGAAATAATTACGGTACCCATCAGATAGAAGACTGGGTGCGCCCCAGAGCCTCTCTGGGAGTTTCCCAGAAAAGCGAAATATCGTGACTTTGTTGGGAGTCTGACTACAGTGCCGAACACTCTAGCGGTCGTTTGGAAAAGCGCACAAACTCGGACACCAGTTTCAAGTACCTAGTCTTCTGCTAATGTCTTCAAGAATCTCTTTTCCATCTTTCAGTTGTTTTCCTGATATTTTGAAATTAAAATGTCCTTTGTCGTACGTTTTATACAATTAAGACTATTTTATAATATGTCAAATTTTAATATCGTTAGTAATCTCGATGTCAAAAATGTGATTGTTTAACACTTCTATTTTATAAAATCATTAAAATAGGCGTTTAGATGTGATGTTTTGTAATTTGGTAGAGGGTTATCACAAGATGAGAAAATTAGACTTTTCTGCTTTGAAGACTGAGACGGGAATTTCCTTCGAAAAATTGGCACCATCTACCAATGCGCACGATGTGACCACCCGGAAGACCGTATGTCGACACCCATCGCTTTGATAACGACAAATGTCACGTGGTTATTTAACCCTTTAAAGACGGAACGTATCTGTTTTATATAAGGACTCAGTGCGTACCGCGCTGTAAACACTCTCCACTTCGGTTATAAAAACCAATCTCTTAATGTTTTATAAGGCAAAAGTTGCTGTTTGTTCTGAGATCCGTACAAAACACATAAAGGCAATGTGGGCACCACGTAGAATTTTTTAACGCTAAACCTGGTCGTATGTAAAGTTACCGCTAGGCTTTAAAAGGTTAATGTATGTAGCAGATGTACAGTTAGTGTACTTCCTTACTGTGTGCGAGCAGCCTGCGATATTGGCGCCAGGTTGGCGCGTTCGACTTGTACTTCGATTTCACTCTGCACATGGCGTCTGCCCCGGTTTGATCGGATTTTGTTTAATAAGGCTATAACGTAGTTTTCAAATAACTGCAGTGGCGACTTTTTCAGGGGTGTGGCACATAATACTGTTTTACAACCTGTTCTCTTGGATTTGTCAAATGTTTATGGAAACTGGTCTCTGCTGCAGCCCGGCCTCTTTGTCTGAATCACGTTCACTGTGTAAGGAAATTCGCAAACCTCGTTGTAGGAATTAACTTTTATGCGCGTTTCAGAAACAAAAATATTGAAAAACGTCAGTTATAGTCACGCAAAGGAAAGAAGTCACTCATATGGCGGAGAGCGAGTGCTGTCGTACGTTTCCACTTTCTGTCGGCTCCCCTGCTTTGCTCCACCGTCTGGCATATCTTAACGAAAGTTTAATGAAAATTTTCACGCGATTAGACGGACGGACGGACAGACAGACAGACAGACAGACAGACGGACACGGACGGACGGACGGACGGACGGACGGATGGACGGACGGACGGACGAATGGATGGATGGATAGATGGATGGATGGGTGGCTAGATAGATAGATAAATAGATAGATAGATAGATAGATAGATAGATAGATAGACAGGTAGGTAGGTAGGTAGGTAGGTAGGTAGGTAGGTAGGTAGGTAGGTGGATGGATGGATGGATGGATGGATGGATGGATGGACGGATGGATGGGTGGATCGATGGATGGATGGATGGATGGATGGATGAACGGGTGGTTGGATGCATGGAAACCAAGCTAACCCCTCCTCTTATTCCAATTGCTGTGTTCTCCATATTCCTCCCTACACCCTCCAACCCTATCTTCGCAGTAATCAACCAATGAACGTCCACGCCAAATATTAGCTAAGGCCCTGTGCATCTGCATGTCTCAGCGTTCAGTTTTGGTGGTCACATAACTAATTAAAGTTACAAACAAACATCACTGTCGAGCTCATAATGATGTTCCCTGCTATTCGAAAGCTCCTGTGTTCACAGCATGGCTAGATGGCCGGTCATCCTGAGATAGGTTTTCGTGGTTTTTCCTCAGTTTAATTAGACAAATTCTGAATTTTGGATCAAATTTCACCATAATCTCTTACTTCCAAATCCTTTCCCATTTTTTTCGTTTATTTCTACCTATTTCGACCCTGTGTAATTCGGTCTGCTGAAAGTCATTACATAAAGCATAAACCAGTTCGTAGATTAGAAGTAGAATGGCTAGACAGCTGAAGGCAAAAGTAAGTACTGTAGAATAGAAGAATTACGATATTAGGAAGATGTGGAGCTGGTGGAAGGGGGAGTCAAAATCATATGACATCTTTCCGTGGCCTTAGTATAAGTATAGGTCCCTCATGTCCGCCTATTTGTCAGCGTGTTCTCTAGTAATGCACCCCAAAACTACTGGACTCATCTCAACTAAACTAAGGTAACCTGAGACTCAGTAGAATCATTTTGATTGGATTTAATTGGCTTCAGGTTAAAGAAAACCTCACATAAGCACCTTCAGTTCCAGTGGCTGCTTCTCTTTGAGCCCACAATAAATCTTCAGGTAGCGTAAATTGCGGGTAATTGCTACACTCGCTTACCCACATTACCTCCTGAAGAAGGATGCTGTATGGAATCATTATTATTGCTATTATTATCCTTCAATTAGCTTTACAAAAATTTGTGGGTTTTGGTTTTCTCAGCCAGGTCACGCTGTATGGAATTAGTAAGCTTAGCCTTTTAAAGATGGTAGGACGGTGAAAAAAATAACAAATTGGAAACCTATAGCTCCATGACACATCGGAAGGCCAAAACTAAGCTGGGAGGAAGACGTCAGGAACGACTTAAAAGCGATGAAGGTCCAAAACTGGAAGAAACTCGCACAAGATAGAAATAAATGGAAAGGGATAACTGAACAGGCCAAAACTCACGTAGAGGTGTAGAGCCTTTAGAAGACGGACCATTTAAAGCCTTGCGGTAATTTTACATACCACCAGGTTTAACATTAAAAAATTCTACGTGGTGCCCACATTGCGTTTATGTGTTTTGTACGGATCTCAGAATAAACAGCAACTTTTGCCTTATAAAACATTAAGAGACTGGTTTTTATAACCGAAGTGGAGAGTGTTTACAGCGCGGTACGCACTGAGTCCTTATATAAAACAGATACGTTCCGTCTTTAAAGGGTTAAATTACACGTCCGTTGAATCTATAAGAGCAACTGCAGTGGCAGCAGAGTGTAAGCTATTACTGACTTTTTCCGTCTCAATAAGTATTGGCCTCCCCATCTATTTCTTGGTCAAACAACGTTGCTTCTGCCGGTTGCAATGTATTCCTTCACTAAATTTTGAAACCCTCGCACTGGGACCTTATATAATCATGGCATTTACTACGGGATGTACTCTGTTTTACTCTCATTACGTCGTTACAGACAGAGATATTATTTTATCCGACCAGTTTCGTTTGTCGCTTTGTGCCAGCTGGTTCATAGCTTAACGCTCCCGACTCACGATACCGGAACAGCGGCGAGAAGTGACAAGTGACATTAGACAAATAAAATAAAGGCCCTATATTACAACCATCAACATACTCATGCAATGCGCCGTACGGTGTCAGCTCCTATTGCTGGGTCGTCGTTATAGCGTTTTATCACCGTAGCAATGGGTGTGAGATTCCAGGCGTTCTAAACATAGAAATATAAATGAAGTGTGTGAGATTTGAGGTTACCACAGAAGTGTATTTGAGGATTCGGGTCTTCTGGGCTCTGACGCTGTGTTGCTGGGTTAGTGTTTACCGACGTTTCGAACGAATGTAACGCCTTCATCTTCAAGGATTTGAAAGGCTACAAAAGCTCCCCCTACCTTTCTTTTGCCGCGTCAGGTACCGCCGGTAGTCATTGCATGCAAGAACTAGAGGGCCAAAAACTGATCTGGGCGTAATAGTGGAAAGAAGGAACTCCCGCTATATGATCTAACCCTTTAAAGACGAAGCGTATCTGTTTTATATAAGGACTCAGTGCGTACCGCGCTGCAAACACTGTCCACTTCAGTTATAAAAACCAGTCTCTTAATGTTTTATAAGGCAAAAGCTGCTGTTTGTTCTGAGATCCGTACAAAACACATAAACGCAATGTGGGCACCACGTAGAATTTTTTAATGTTAAACCTTGTGGTATGTAAAGTTACCGCTAGGCTTTAAAAGGTTAAGCTAGATAAAATGACGTTGGTTGGACAACATTCGGTACAGACGAATAAAATACCAAATTGAATTAGAATGTTTTGAGTAATGTAGGATGTGAAATATGCAGACAGACACGACCTACGCGCGCGTGCACACACACGCGCGCACACACACACACACACACACACACACACACACACACACACACACACACANCGCGCTCACACACACACACACACACACACACACACACACACACACACACACACACACACACACACACACACACACACATACTCCCTCTCTCTTCAAGAAAACAACTCATAAAGATATCAGCAATGAACTCTAACGCAGACGGTTCGGTCGCCCAAATCTAGACCGATTTCGGAAGGTGCAATTGGCGGTGATGCCGCGCAGGAGTGGCTGGCTGGGTGCGTCATACCGCGAGACAAGGGGCCAAGGTGAGGGAGCGAGATGCAAAGGTCAAGTTGGCAGTAGGGGGACCTTGCACAAGACCGTTGTCGCTCGCCGGCCAATGTTGTATGTGTTCAGATCACACACGGACTTCCAACGTGAGAATGAAGTAGACACTTCTACAGGATGTTCATTTTACAATACAACCTAAATTTACAGTCTCCGTTCATACTATATATCCAGTAAATTATAAAATATGTGGTGGGGGAAACTTGTTGAAATTGACAGCAAAATAAGCGGGCAGTCGTATTTTGTTCCACAGGCAGTATTGTGTTTTGCTTAAGCCGCATAGTTCTTTCTTTAGGCAAAAGAAATTTTTTAAGCTCTAAAGCATTATTTTGCAGCTGAATTGTTTTGTAAATGAATACTAGTGTGTTACGTATACTGTGTATTGAATACTGTTACACTGCGTTGTAAAGTCAGACTGTGTCTTAAACTTTTAAAGCCTAGCGGTAACTTTACGTACCGCCAGGTTTAACATTAAAAAATTCTACGTGGTGCCCACATTGCGTTTATGTGTTTTGTACGGATCTCAGAACAAACAGCAACTTTTGCCTTATAAAACTTTAAGAGATTGGTTTTTATAACCGAAGTGGAGAGTGTTTACAGCGCGGTACGCACTGAGTCCTTATATAAAACAGATACGCTTAGTCTTTAAAGGGTTAATATGAACTTCACAAATCAGATCGCTTGACAAAGCAAATTATTTTAGAACTAAAGGAAATCAATTCCGGGACACGGTGCGGATATTCTGAAATCACTTCAGTACCAACTAAATTACAGTAGCAGCAGAGGGGAAAATTTTAAAATTGCCAGTTACGACGTCCAAATTTCTGATATTTTCGTTACTTTTGTCTCCATTATCATCCCAAAAGGAAAAGGGGACATTGTGATACGTCGTAAATATTTGTTTATTCTACCATTTACGGTTTGTGACTAGATCAGATTTACTGGCTGACTGTGCCACTAAAGCTAGAGAATTTACTTTTGAAAGAACGAACCTTCTATGTAAGTTTTTTAAGGACTAAAATAGACAGAAAGTACGTTTCTGACCACTTCTTCCCGATATTCGAAACAGCCCCTTTGTACTTCTTGAAAAAGCGATATGTAGGTGAAAATCAGCATGGAGCACTGGTGGAATGATACTGACAGGGGAAAAACGAAGTACGGGGACATAAACGTGTCCCGGTGCCACTTTGTCTTAAGGATTAAATTTGACCTCAGTTGTGTTTAAAGATTCAGCTCGTACCGCACAGAAAACATAAACTTCTTCCCGGATATAAAAGCCGATGTAATAGTGCATCGTGGGGAGATAATCCTTTGTTCTGGGGACCACAAAAGCGTAAATTCACTTTGTAGGCAGATGTTTTAAATGCTGTATGTACCGGCAGATAAAGTGCTAACAGCTGGACTTTAAACGGTTAATCGTAATGCTCATTTTGCTTAAGGAAAATTCAGAAATTTAGACCATAAACTGCGTTTGATTACATTTACTTAGAGGAGGTGCTTTCAGCTTTACACTTTGTGATCCATTTGAGGCGGCCTTAGCAAGAAAACCGAAATATTTTAAATGATAAACATTTTAAAAAATAAATAAAATATAAGCCTCATAACGTTTACCAATGAACAGCATTGCTGCCAACATTATTCAACTCGTAACCACTCTCAGAATTTTTCCAATTTCAGATATTTTATTTAAATACGGATAACGTTGGTGGTACATTAAAACTTTTAAGTTTTATTCAGTGGTACGCCTAAGAACAATTGCACGAACCCGTGCTGTTGCCAAGCCATTTGTAAGGTGTGTTTCCTGTTTCTGTTTTGAGTCATAGAAGACGTCTTTGTAATAAGCTATGAGTAAAAGTTATTTAGTTTTGGTCTAAAGTGAAGTGGTTTTTACCTGTTTACAGCATAATGGTTACATTTTAAGGTATAATTTTTGCACGATATACGGCCGAATTTCTGCATTCTGCCCACACAGTGTATTTATGTGTTTTGTGTGGATCTCAGAACAAACAGCAACTTTTGCCTTATAAAACATTAAGAGACTGGTTTTTATAACTGAAGTAGAGAGTGTTTACAGCGCGGTACGCACTGAGTCCTTATATAAAACAGATACGCTTCGTCTTTAAAAGGGTTAATATACCAAAACTTTAGTCATTTTATTTCCCTGCAGAGTAACTTTTAGGGGCATGCCACAAGGATTGCAATTGGGCCCCCCATTTATCCTTTTAAAGCCTAGCGGTAACTTTACGTACCACCAGCTTTAATATTAAAAAATGCTACGTGGTGCGCACATTGCGTTTATGTGTTTTGTACGGATCTCAGAACAAACAGCGATGATTTCCGTACACAGCATTAACTGACCGCTTCTTATAACCGAGATGAAAAGTGTTTACAGCGCGGTACGGACTGAATACTTGAACACAATTTAGTTTAATCTTTAAATGCTTAAGGCAAATAAAGACAAAATACACCACCATCTGGTTATTTAATTTAAGTTAGCAGTGTCAGTGTAAGTTTATTGTTTGAGTTAGTATAATACACGTGGTGCTGCGCCTACTAACACCAGGTTTTTCGTAGTGCGCCGCCCATTCGGACTTAATTAACAGGGATACCTCTAATCTACTTAAAAGTCTATTACTATTGTGTGTTAATGGGTTTATGGACTTTATCCATCGTCCGAAGAGTAAAATATTAAAAATATTAAAAAATTAAAATCACAAGGTTTCGGAGGCTGGCTCTGCTTCCGTCCTCAGGTGAATCGAGGAGGAGAAGCGAAGAACAGCTATTCTGTTGGGCCCCTTAACAGTGATGGAGGCTATCTCTGTCTAAGGGGCCCAATTTAAGTAGGTTATGCTTTTGCGACCGGTGTTGCCCAGATGTTTGTCTGCTGGGATGTTACAAGGTAAGGAAAATAAGCTATTTCGAAAGATTCGGAGGAAGGTGCGGCCTCCATCTTCATGGTGATTGTTTTAGTTTGTACTGACATGACAAATTGATTATTATTTCATTTCAAGCAACTTTCGTGACTGTATTTGTCATTGGGTTGTGCCTCAAAAGGAAGAATAACCACGCATGACTACGTGCGGTGTATGTGGAATGAAGCTGGTGTGGCCCGTATGAAGGTACTGTCCACGAATTGGCCTTGACGGGTGAAGAAAACGCACATAGTTCATTGATGACGACAGTTGGCATCTAGGCAGGTATCGAACTCAGGTACCCTGAATGCAGAGCAAGATGCTGTAGGGCGGAACTCAGTTCTGCAACAACACAGGCTAGGGGAAAATACGGGAAGTGTGAATTAGACAAGTACTTAGAACAGTGGTTCTTAACCTGTGGTACATGGACCCCCAACGGGTCCGTGAACTTGGTTGGCAAAAAAAAAAATTACAGTTGTATTTTCACTAACCTCTAACTGATATTTAGCTTTTCTTCCAATAACGAATGTAGGAAACAAAGTAATTTATGGCGTCTAGACCCCAAAAATATTTGCTAACTTCAACAAAACTCACTATCAAATTCTTATACCCTACGAAAGGCAAACAAATATACGTGTGGTTATGTGCAGGGCTGTGGAGTCGGAGTCGGAAGGAATTTTAGGTGGAGTCGGAGTCGGTAAAAATGTACCGACTCCGACTCCGACCTCAGTTTGAAATCTTAACTAGATACTCCAACTCCAGAGCCCTGACAGCTACAGTAACCATTAGATTTATACGTAAATATAGGTTATAAGTCTAAACAGCAGCCTGATGATTCACGTGGTGGCAATGAAATGTCTTACAGGTTTACCGTTATTAATATATATTGAGCTTTTATGAAGGAGTCGGGGTCGGAGTTTTAAAAATCGAGGAATCGGAATCGGAGTCGGAGTCGGAGCTTTTGTGTACCGACTCCACAGCCCTGGTTATGTGAAGTACCTGTTTCTCTGAACACATGTGATTGATCATAGTGAACACGATTTGCGTTTCAGAGGTTGTTTTGTGCCTAAATACGTGTGCAATTAAATACATTTTTCTGAGAAGGGGTCCGTAGGTTTTACGAGGGCTTCAAAGCGGTCCGTCGCACAAAAAAGTTTAAGAACCCCTGACTTAGAGAGACGCGAATCTCAGTCCCGAGCTGTACTTGTTCAGCCGATAATTGTGGGAGACGTTAAAAAGAAAACCTGAACGTCTGTGCCGGTGTGGACTTGAACACAGACGGACAGACAGTTGTCACAGTTTTAAGCATCCGCCCTTCATGTTACACACACACACACACACACACACACACGCACACACATGCGTTTAAACAGCCCAGATAATGAATCCCGTCTTTATACAAGACATTTGTGAAGAACCATATTTGTCATTAATTGCGGAAGTGCTGCCGCCTAGACGAGAGAAAGTGTTACTACTGGGTCACGCCTCATTTGGCAGAGAACATAAACACTGATGTGCAGGCGGGCAGACGGGTTTGTCTTCAGTGGCGCCACCGTTTTGTTGAAGATTCATTTATGACATGTATTTCACAATACTTCGCTCATTGTTTTCTGTATTTGACATGCCTTATGCGTATTTTAATAGCACTTGATGCGAATAATCCCCTGAACTGGGTCTGTCTCTAGGTAACATTACTATAATTAGCATCAGTGCAGACCTTAATAAATGCGGCGCTCGACAGCAATCCTTGTGGCAGGCCCCTAAATGTTACTCTGCAGGGAAATAAAATGACCAAAGTTTGGTACATTAACCCTTCAAAGACGAAGCGTATATAAGAACTCAGTGCGTACCGCGCTGTAAACACTCCACTTCGGTTATAAAAACCAGCCTCTTAATGTTTTATAAGGCAAAAGTTGCTGTTTGTTCTGAGATCCGTACAAAACACATAAACGCAATGTGGGCACCACGTATAATTTTTTAATGTTAAACCTGGTGGTATGTAAAGTTACCGCTAGGCTTTAAAAGGTTAAAAGCAAGTTAGGCTGAAAAAATAACATGGTACATTTTTTATCATTTTTAAAGTTACTAATGCGCGAATTCCCCATGTGCGGGGGGTCCCCGTAAGCGTAGGCCGCCTTAAGCATGGGACCCCCGTAAGCCCTGGACCCGATTGCTTCACAGTGGTCCAGTCGGCCTAAGGCCGGCCCTGTTTGCGTTCTAAACTACACAGCAAGGTAGCTCAAGATACGGCGCTCTTGCATACTATGCGGCATGTACCCTGTTATATTCAACTTTTCAAGCCTAGCGGTAACTTTACATACGGCCAGGTTTAACGTTAAAAAATTCTACGTGGTGCCCACATTGCGTTTATGTGTTTTGTACGGATCTCAGAACAAACAGCAACTTTTGCCTTATAAAACATTAAGAGATTGGTTTTTATAACCGAAGTGGAGAGTGTTTACAGCGCGGTACGCACTGAGTCCTTATATAAAACAGATACGCTTAGTCTTTAAAGGGTTAAGAGATTGGTTTTTATAACCGAAGTGGAGAGTGTTTACAGCGCGGTACGCACTGACTCCTTATATAAAACAGATACGCTTAGTCTTTAAAGGGTTAAGAGATTGGTTTTTATAACCGAAGTGGAGAGTGTTTACAGCGCGGTACGCACTGAGTCCTTATATAAAACAGATACGCTTCGTCTTTAAAGGGTTAATCCAAAATGGCTCGTTCGTAAGGATAGAGTCTATGCATAAGACAACGTCAGACTGCAAACTGCATTTGAACTCGGTTATAACGTCATGAAAGGATCTGAATATCCTGTCTCATTATAAACGAGTGCCGTTATAACCGAGGAGTGTAATGTTATGGTTAACAGTGGCGATTTGATTGGTACCACAGAATGTCTAACTTTATAAGCGAGGTGTCGTATAAAGCGATGTCGTTATAACCGGGTTCGACTGTATTTTTAACAATCATGTCAGTAGCATAAGAAAGAAGGGTTATTTAAATTTTGGATAATAATATTATTGAAGTAGAATTTAAGTGGCAGGAACAGATAGTATATTACTCATACTGACAATCACTTTTGAAGTCCGCAAGAAAGCAAATGCGTATAATTTTTAGAAAGAAATGCTGTCCCGTTGTATCCTAAATGTAACCTTATCGGTCTTCAAGCCTTGTCGATTTTCTCTTCTGTTATTCACGTTTGTCAGATATTTCTACACAGCCTATATTTTGTTTGCCCTTCTGTAACCCTGTGCATTCAGTCGTGCGTGTCAGAACTGTATTTCTCATCTCACCATAAAACCAATTCACTTTTATATCCTGTGAGGGTCGATTGCTCGGGCCTCTGTCATGTTAGCAGTTTTTTAATGTTTGTTTCTGTCACAAGAAAGCAGCACACGCTGGAGGATGAGAGAGTAGAAGAGGAGAACAGTAGAAAAGATTGGATGTATTGTACTGGAGTGGAAGAAGTCCGTTGAAAACACAGCAGGCATTATTTTCTGACGATTAACGCAATCTGTCTCTTATAAGGCATGGTATGTGAACGTCTATGCCATTTGTTAATGACTTGTGAGACACTGAGTGTCCTATGGGTGAAAGTATGTACATATCCACCAGGCAGCGAAGATACTTTGCCTTTATACTTAAGAAAAGTATGTTAACCCTTTAAAGACGAAGCTTATCTGTTTTATATAAGGACTCAGTGCGTACCGCGCTGTAAACACTCTCCACTTCGGTTATAAAAACCAGTCTCTTAATGTTTTATAAGACAAAAGTTGCTGTTTGTTCTGAGATCCGTACAAAACGCATAAACGCAATGTGGGCACCACGTAGAATTTTTTAATGTTAAACCTGGTGGTATGTAGAGTTACCGCTAGGCTTTAAATGGTTAGTCCATTGAAGTGTGTAGTTTTATCTAAATAAATATAAGATTAGTGGCAGCAGAAAGGGGTATCCCATATTGAGGCACATAGAATTCCCAGCGACGCATGCGCATTGAGTGCTGGGACACTAGCGCTGGAGACACACACTCAGAATATTTAATGCTTCTTACTTTCCCACGACCGCAATGGTTACGCGAAAGCATCTCAGTGTGATGTTATAAGTACATTTTATTTTACGAGTGAAAGTCGTCTGAGACTTTACATTGTGTAGATTTGTATGTTGATAAACGTTTCGGAGGTAACGGATGCCTTCTTCTTCGCGGTGACATAACCCAATGGACTCTTATTTCAAACTTTAACTTTTACGTTACCGTGAAAGCTTGGGGACAAAGTTATCGCCTTAAGTTAAAATGACATATTCCCAGGTGCCTGACATTGTGTGGGCATTCCATAGGCGCTCGTCAGCACCAATTCTAACACCTCTGCGCATTATTCCTAGCAATAGGCGCTTTGCCTTAAGCCTATTGTATAACCAGGATGTGGTATAAGGTAAGGTAGAAGTAAGAAATGGTTTAAAACCTAATTCTTCACAGCCATTGAAGAGGGCGCTCTGAATGTGGTGATCCATTCAGAATGTCTCCCCCCTTGCACGTTACTTAACTCGCCTTCCTTTTCATGCGCCACCTCCAATCTCATGTATATATCCGCCTGTTTCTATTGGTTGGGAGGGGGGGGGGGTGGATATCTGCGCTGCCGCTATTTCCACACGATATAACAAAAGGTGTTGGGTGTTGCGGGGGACAGTTCTCTCACCCAGACTCGTCCTAGTGACTGCAAGAAGGAGATATGTCTTTCGAAATTTTACTTCCGAATTCCTCATTACCTGAGATCTGCACTGTTATGTGATATGACGCAGCGTAGAGTGGTAATTCTGTATCGACGTTTTGGGACAGCCTTTCAGTTCCATTTTCAAGGGTCAAGAATTCCAAGAAGAAAGAAAGATGAGACTGATATTGTGTCCCGAAACGTCGGTACAGAACTACCACTCTGTGCTGCGTAATATCCCAGAACAACGCAGATCTAATCTACATCGTTGCGGAAACCGGATATCACGTATCCTCAATATCTGTCAATTTGCTGGTTATGGAAGTGTATGTCTGTAGGGGAAGGCAAGCAAAATTATATGTGTGACGGATGAGGTCGCAGGTTTGACTGTGACAAATTACTGCCTTCTGAGGTGTGAGAATGTGTAGCCTCGTTGGACTGTAGTATGGTTTCGGAGAAACCTGCTGCCTCCATCTTCAGTATAGAAGAATGAAGTTAAGGTAGCTGAGAATTTTCTCTGAAATTTTGGTAAATTTTAGCCAGACTATACGGTGGCACCCCATTAGAGAGCATTGTTGAAATTTACACACTGTTGAATTATTCATATATACTATTGATCTAAGAATAGCTTTAATATTATCCTTCCATTTTTTTTTTTTGTATTTTCGATGGCAGCATTTTTTACGTGCCTTCTGTTTCACTATTCGGGCTACGTGTTTCACGAATGGCTCCAAAATACGGTAACTACGTCAGACGTGAGGTTTTCACGACTATGAATACTAAGGTTGTGCTTTTCTGGGATGCGACGCCGTGGAGTCTGGTAGATAGGTATTACTGTATGCAGCGGAGTCCATGTTGGAGACCTAACAGTTTCTCAGCTAGTCAATAAATTCCCCGCATTTTATGGAAGCCGAAGGTTCATTACCGCATTCACAAGAGCCCGCCACCTGTCCCATACTGAGCCAGCTCAATCCAGTTCATACCCCATCCAACTTCTTGAAGATCCATTTTAATATTATTCTACCATCTAAGCCTGAGTCTCCCAAGTCTCCCTCAGGTCTCCATACCAAAATCCTGTATGCATCTCTACTTTCCCCATACGTACTACATGCCCCACCCATCTCTTTCTTCTCGATTTATTCACCCGAATAATGTTTGGTGTTGAGTACAGGTCGGTGTCTTTAAAACCGATTTCAATATTATCCTCCCATTTATGCCTAGGTCTTCAAAGCGACATCTTTGCCTCTGGTTATCCACGAAAACACGTTATATACCTTGCCTGTCACCCATAGGTGCCACATGCCCCGCCCATTTCCTCCTTCTTGGCTAGATATTTACTAATCCGGTGGCGGATCAGAGACCTGCTGTAGCAGAATTCAGAAGCAGGCGAGTTGTGCAGTTGTTGCGGAAATACTCTGCGTTTTGGTCGCATTGTTGGGCATTCATTCCCTGCTTCAAAAGGTCGGACCAAAGACACCGCCCTTGTGGCTATCAAGACGGTCAATTATTGAAGCCTGGCGCCAAACTCTGCCTCACGCATTCAAATTCCTGCCCCATTCTTATCGTGCAAAAGTGACGTACGCTACACACACTTTCTGTCCTCAGGGTCTGTAATGAATTAGATTCAGTATCTATCTTGAATATATACAGCTGCCCTCCGTTAAGGCTGAAGGTCAGAAATGGTGAAGTTTTTTCCTGTCCACGCCATGATGGCATGTAGGGGAAGTAGAGTTATAGCTCCATTCATTCTTGGCTTCAGCACTGGAGGAAGGTCAGTGCTTAACTTGATGGCCCCACTGCTGTACCCCCAGCAAAGAACTCAGGTGTGCACTAAGTGATAAGTTGGGTGGGCCCCAGGGTCGTTCTGGACACCTTGGAGAAGAGAAAAAGCTGTTGCCCCTACCGGGATTCGAACCCCGGACCGTCCAGCCCGCAGCCAAGTCGGTCCTAAAAATTTAAAATATTTTAAATATTTCACTCAGCTATTTCTACCACTATCACAATTGTCCACAAGGAAATAAGTCTAGGAAGGACACGGTGTTCATCTTGTGGACGTAATTGCTATTTTGGACAGAGAGGAAAATGCGTGTGGCTTATAGCAAAACAGATCCAACTTACGCACAGTATTATTGTATCTTCTTTGTTCATCTTCTTCCCGACATGTTTCGGCAAGTAACTATGGCATTATCAAGGGGACTATTTCAAATTACATAAGGTGCGCATGAATGTGACAAATTATCACATTCATGCACATCTTACGTCATTTTGCTATAATATATAAAATATATAAAATAATCACATCCATGCACATCTTATGAATGTGACTATAAATTAGTCACATTCATGCATATCTTACGTAATTTTGATATAATATATAAAATATATAAAATAATCACATCCATGCATATCTTATCAATGTGACTGTAAATAAGTCACATTCATGCACATCTTACGTAATTTTGATATAATATATAAACTATATAAAATAATCACATCCATGCACATCTGATGAATGTGACTGTAAATTAGTCACATTCATGCACATCTTATGTAATTTTGATATAGCCCCCTTGATAATGGCATAGTTACTTGCCGAAACATGTCGGGGAGAAAATGAGTAAAAAAGATAAATAAATAAACAGAAATATTTTTCGTAAGTTGGATCTGTTTTGCTATATTGATCATATGCACGGAAATGAATAACACAAAATTTGCTTGTGGCTTATTCGGGTTGATATCCCAAGAAAAGGCAAGGAACGCTAAGTGTGATATTCTGCATATCCACATTATAAAGGCTCATAAAGAAACTGTAGATATAGCTCCACTTTTTCGTGACTTCGTCACTAGATAGTAATGAATGGCTACTTTCTTGCGCAGGCCGCGTCACACCCGCGCAAAACCATCAGTACCTATTGGAAGCGAGGTGACGTGGGCCCCAGGGCCGGTCTAGTCGTTTTCGGGAAGTAAATATCTCTTTGTCCCTACAGATAATGGAGTTACGAAACTTCGAAGCTGTAGACTAGCCACCGTACCAGCTGCGTTACCACGTGGGCCTCCGTATGTCTTTTATTTATTTCTGTTTAGCCCTTAGAGACGGTACGTATCTGTTTTATATAAGGACTCAGTGCGTACCGCGCTGTAAACACTCTCAACTTCGGTTATAAAAACCAATCTCTTAATGTTTTATAAGGCAAAAGTTGCTGTTTGTTCTGAGATCCGTACAAAACACATAAACGCAATGTGGGCACCACGTAGAATTTTTTAATGTTAAACCTGGCCGTATGTAAAGTTACCGCTAGGCTTTAAAAGGTTAACCCTTTAAAGACGAAGCTTATCTGTTTTATACAAGGACTCAGTGCGTACCGCGCTGTAAACACTCTCCAATTCGGTTATAAAACCAGCCTCTTAATGTTTTATAAGGCAAAAGTTGCTGTTTGTTCTGAGATCCGTACAAAACACATAAACGCAAGGTGGGCACCACGTAGAATTTTTTAATGTTAAACCTGGTGGTACGTAAAGTTACCGCTAGGCTTTAAAAGGTTAATTATCGGAACCGGGATGAATTAGTCAAAGTAGCAACTAGGGTACTGGTTGGATGATTCGGGGTTGAAATCCGGACAGAAGAAAGAGACGGTCTATTCTCCGAAACGTCCACGCCCTACCCAACCTGCTCTTCAAAGGCATCTGAAATTGTTCATAAGGATGTAAAGCGGCCGCAGCGTAAGGGACTGAACACTCATCTCAATCAGATGTTGAGTGTTAGAGTGCGAGTTGGTACACTTAAACATAGGTTTTATGAGAGCAGAATTAGGCTGCCTGAGGGTCACGACCCCGGGGGACATCGAGGCTCCCAGCACCTTGAATATACGTACATATAATGTAGGGGGTACACGGTGGCGCAGTTGGCTGAGGCACTGCACCACAAGCCGGAAGGTCGCGGGTTCGATTCCCGACTTGACTTAAACTTGCCTACCCCTCAATGATATTGGGGTCGACTCAGCCTCCAACAGAAATGAGTAACAGGAATATTTCCTGGGGGGGGGGGGGGGGGCAAAAGGCGGCCGGTGCGTAAGACTGACAACCTTACCATCTTCATGTGCCGATTGTCTATGAATTCTAGGAGCCTTAACCTCCAGGAGCCTTTGGTCCTGTCCAGGCCTGTAATGTGATAACTTTACCTTACGTATAGTGTGTATCCTTGCATACATGCATATACACACAACATACGAGTTTGTGTAAGGTGTAACATTGCTTTGTATTGTGAAGTGTTAGATTTGGCGTGTCTAGATCCGCTTTGTTGTTTCAAAATGCATTAACTAACAACGGATGTTTGGGGCCGCATACCAAATTCGTTTCCCTACAAGCGTTAAATCACGGATAGGAATGTCAAGCCTTTCTTACAGTCAAGTACCGGCCGCTGTCTGCCATCATTCTTCACAACCACACAGATGTCATACGCTGAGATTAATTTCACATCTGCCAGCGGGATTCATCTTAACCGCGCGACTGTAGCACTTTCAGGAAATTCCAAAGATAACCACAGCACACACACACACACACACACACACACACACACACACACACACACACACACACACACACACACACACACACACACAATCACACACACAATCACACACACACAATCACACACACACACAATCACACACACACACAATCACACACACACAATCACACACACACACAATCACACACACAATCACACACACACACAATCACACACACAATCACACACACACACAATCACACACACACACACACACACACACTCATAAATCGGAGCCGAAATGGCCTAGACGGTGTACTCGGTATGGCAAATTAGGCTACGGGCTGGACGAACCGGGATTCGAACCCCACCAAGGGCAAGATATTTCTCTACTCCAAATATTCCAGACCAGTTCTGGGGTCCACCCAGACTCCGATTCAGTGGGTACTGGCTTTCTTTCCAGGGGTTTAAGCGGCCAGGGCTTGAAGTTACGTAGCCAAGCCCTCTAGCGCTAAGGATGAGTGGAGCCACAACTCTAAGCCCCCTATATTCCTTTATATCATGGAAAAGGCAAACCTCACCGTTTAGGTATAATTTAGGATATTATTTCTCAAACTATCCCACGTCCCCTTATGTTGTACATAAGTGATCTCGATTAACCCTTTGAAGAAGAAAGATAATCTGTTTTATATAAGGACTCAGTGCGTACCGCACTGTAAACACTCTCCACCTCGGCTACAAAAACGAATCACTTAATGATGTATAAGGTAAACGTTGCTCTTTCATCTGAGATCCGTACAAAACACATAAATGCACCATCAGTGCAATGCAGAATTTTTCAACTTTAAAGCAGGTGCTACGTAAAGTACCCGCTAGGCTAATGGAAGTAACATCCAGTGTCACCGGTTTGCCGAAGGACAGTGCTGTATTGCTATACCAACTACTGACGTTCTAAGAAAATGAACGTCCTTTTTTTGTCCAATGCTTTTCGGCATACGAAAGGGTTTCCCAGGCTTCGCCCGCTTGTCCTTCAGATAAGAATAATATTAAGATGAAAGAGAGTGTTATATGCAGCACTAGTGGAATGGCGCTGATATAGGAAAAGCGACCCACACTGAGACATGTGTGTCCTAGCGCTACGTCCTCTACCACAACTGTCACACGAACTAGCCCGAAACTGAAGGCAGGACTCCGCGGTGAGGAACCAGCAGCCAGAGGCCTGAATACGGCCCAAAGACTGATAGGGGAAGAATAAACTCTGGGGCAGGTGGAATGTATTGGAACTACGTCTGTTCTCTTTACGTGGAGAGACTGAAATTTGAGTTTTTGAAGTTTCCCAGATATTGACCGCTCGTCTTTCTGGTAAAGGTGGACTGAAAACAAACGTAAAGCCTTCGGAAGTGAAAAAGGTAGCGTGAAGGGCCTGGAGGAGACGTTCATTTAATTATATTTAAATATGTATTTCATACCTCACAGAGAACACTCTCCGACCACCACCACCAAGAACTGTCGGTAAATGCTGTTAGAGAAATATTTAGTGTTGATTGTGGGAGTCTTCTCAAAGAAACAGGCCGACTACGCTCTGTGGGCGGAACGCATAAAGTGAAGGCGTATATGGACGAGGAGACATGCAGTACTAGATGGCTGTGGACTGTCAGCATCGCGCTCCAGTCGCTTTAACCCTAGGACAAATCACAGTGGTACTATCGGACAGGAGGCTGGGTTAGCCCCACGGTCAGTCCGAGATCCGCGATGAAGAATAAATCGTCTTCCCAGCCGGGAATAAAACCCCGATTGCTTCCCCGACTGTAGCCTTGTCACTGTATTGCTACTTTATGCTGAGGAGACGGTATAATGAACTTAGCTCGTATGTCGAAAATGGTTAACTGGTTATTTCTGATTGGAAGTACATGATGAGGGTTGCGGGCCCGAAACTTTCACCTGTTTACCTGTGAGATAATCCGCAGGCGTTTGCTGTAGACACACACAGTTACTTATAAAACGCTCTCAGTTGTAGAAGTGCAATTTCCCATCATTGCTAACAATGGATGCCGGAAACAGGCCACTTGGTTGCTATGCTACACAAAAGCCTTCACACATTCCACGGAAGACTGCCATTTTCGCCCCATCCAGTAACAAAAGAAGCCGTGCTTATGTGTCATGAAGACAGCCAGCCATCTTCAACTCGTCATAAATCTGCTTTTATTCTGTCTGTTACTAAATAGCCAGCCATATTCTTGTCACATTTGAGGTCTGAGTAAAATTCCGCAAGAAATCCTGCAAGTAACGTCGCTTACTAAAAGAGTTTGTCCTCTTCGAGGACGTGGGGTAGTTCGACCCTCTTCAGCCTTGTGTGTAGTGCGGGCAGCTTCACTGAAATCTTGTTAGGGCGCAGGAAACAAGAAACTCAATATACGAGTGCAATTCAAAAGTAAATGCAATTTGTGAGTTAAGCGAGTTCCACCATTGATAGCAGCCAATCGATTGCAGCCGTGGTTGTAATAACTCGATTCTGACAGGTTTAAACCTGCATCGCCCAGCACTCCATTGTCAGTGTGGCTGAAGCGGCGACTAAGCAAACATGGACGCTGCGCTTTCCGACTGCACCGTCATTGAACAACGGGCGGTGATAAAATTTCTTTGGGCAGAAGAGTCAAACCTGCTGACATCCATCGAAGATTGTTGGCGTAGTATGACAGTGTTACCTGCATTAGTCAGAGAAAAGTTTACGAATGGGTAGCAAGGTTTAAATATGGAAGAATTATTGTGACGAAGCTCGATCAGGGCACCCGTCAGCGTTGCGCTCAAGGCAACACCAATCGTGCTAACACCTGCCATTCGAGAAGACCGACGGATTACTGCGTCTGAAGTTGCTGATATGCTAGACGTCAGCTCTGGGTCTGCCTATGTTACTGTGGTGTCCATTTCACTTTGTTTGTGGTTAGCACAAGAATTGCCTTTACTTTTTGAATTACCTGTGTACAAAATGAGGAATGAATAACTGTGTATATAATTAACATAAGATTATAGTTATAACCACGTAGATTTCTGTATAACATATGCAATAAAAGTATACTGATGATACTAGGAGAAATGTATAAAAAATACAATTCATTGCCCAGGCTGGGGTGCCGCTATTTTGAGCTCTTTTTAAGAAATGGGTTGATAAAATAATACAATCGCCATAAAGAAAATCCTCATAAGTTCTCAAAACTGGTTCGGCTTTCTACATCGGCTGTACCAGAAAAATGGATGAAAGACTTTCTCATTTCTGATTTCCCCACTCCATGTCGCGGGCAACAGTAGAGCAACATCTGGTCCGCGAGCTACGGGTTAAGCGGGGCTGCGGTAGTTGTTTAACAAGGGGTGTGTAATTCTAGACAAGCATCCACGCAAAGACACAATTTCTTTCCGCAAGATTTGAGTTTCTCTTAGCTGTGCTGGCCTAATCAGGTCAAGACTTTATCTGAAAGACAGGGTTAGTTTACTCTATATTTGCATAATGTACAACCCTTTAGGTCAACATCCTTTGCAAAACTTAAATGAACAGACATATATCATAGCGTTTCTACACCTAAGACTTTGTTGTTATTTTTTCCTTCCCGTTTATCCGGCCCTCTGAATTTCCTAAGACGCTGATGATTTAGGTGTATTATGTAAATACGAGTAGTACAAACTGCAAACAGTGCCGTTGTGTAATTTTCTCCATTACTATCATCCATCTTATATGACAAAATTTTCTTTGTGCTTTAATGATGCTCTCATCATCAGATTAATTACACAGTTTCAAATGAGAGAACAGTTAATGAATAACGACATTGTAGTTAAAGAAATGAAGTGGTTGTGGTCTGTTTTAATGTAAAAATGTTATTTGTCTGGCTCGAAAGAGGAACCGCGGAATTTCTATGGAAAGTCGAGGAGATGAGTGGGAAAGGTTAATGATCTTATGGGGTTAGATTATGGGGCCGAAAGTGTATGGAACTGACTCAGCATCGTCACCATTGTCAGGCTTAGACGTCAGCTGTGTCATACATTTGTTTTCTGCTAGCACACTGTTAATTGCCTTATATTAGCAGCCGAGGTTTCTTTACTGCAAACCAAGACTTTTTTTGCGGGTCACCCTGTCCGTCTTCATATTTACATACATTTTGTAGTTATCGCGAATAACATGTGGAAAGGTTAAGAGGCAAGTACAAAGCTTAGCAAATTATGTCTATTTGTTAATTTATTTTAATCATATTACAAACTTACATTCAACTAATTTCTTTACAAGCCTCTGCTTTTAGCCCCTGTCAATGCTGACAGATATGCTGACGTACGGACACAGGTTATGCATGTACATTTGTCACAGATATGGGGACGCGTACTTTCAACGTCAACACACATCCTGTGACGGCACTGCATACAATTGATAAAATATTCACGCATGTAATTAGCGTGTCTTCTTATTTAAAGAAACTTGAGTTACATAAACTTGGCTGTGTCATATGATGCGACGCCATTCAATTCGTTGGAAAGTTAGCACGAATTCTGGGATTTTTGGCGGGGCACGTGGCTCGTATTGTAGGAAACATAAATGCGTAGAGTGGTTTGGTGGGCAAAAGTGAAGGAATCAGACCACTTGGAGGACATAGGAGTGGATGTGAGGATAATATTAAAATGAAAATTAAATACGATAGGAGGTTGTGGACTTTATTCAGCTGGCGCAGGGTAGGAATGAGTGGAGATATTTTGAATAGGGTAATAAACTTGTAGTGTTGCATATTTCCGTGTATTATGACTTAAAGTTTTAATACATCAGCCAAGAAAATATACTGTATCTGCGGACAATTACAGCTTTTCCCTAGATATGGTGCATTTTGCTGGTTGATACATTAAATGTTTAAAAGGTGATAGATCTTCGAATTCCATAAAACACACGGAATTTATTGACTCATAACTTTTACGGAAGAATTATAGTGAAGTGGTTATGGTCTTTGGGGAATTCTTCTGCATTGTTTGTTCCAAAGACACCTGCTACCATCACCTTAAAAGTAGCAGATTCTTCCGAAACGTTGGTATCTAATTACCAATCTAGGTGGCATCACATTTCTGAAAGCATCGAGGACTTCAAACTTTATCAGTCAAATACAATCGGAATAGGACAACAAATGTTAATTGAGTTAGGACAAGATGAATCACTAGGTTAAAAACGACCTTCACTTCTGTGTGGAATGCAAAATGCTGTAAAAACGCGTCTTGGTGACCTTGGAATGCCAGTCCAAATTTCCGTACTGTAATAATGTATATGCTGAATGAATGGGCTTACGTGTCAGAATTTCAATAACAGGAAAGCATAATAAATTAACAAGAAAGTACACAATAGCAGCAGTTTGCTACAGATTTTATTTAGCAAGAGAAGACAGGAGATGACCTTTGAAATCGGATTATTATAAGAGTGGGTGACAGGCTATCGTGTGTTATAATATAAGGGCAGTAATTTAATTGGAATATGAAAACCAATTTGGCTTACTTGACGGAAAATTAGACAATTACGACATGGAGATGACACGTAATGTGGTTGACATATACCAGAACACATGACAACATATCCCATAAAACAGTAATTTTCGCAGCTGCTGGTGTCAGAACCTCCAATCTCACATGCTATATGGGGTGTTATTATACACCCATAATGACTCTCACTGTAGGAAACACCTCTCTTATGAAAGATGATACATTTTTATGATTTTGGGGACAGGCCTTCAGGATTGTGTCGCATTGTGATTCTTGTAATGGAAGATCAGCTGATTACGTATTAACATAAATCTAGTAATGAATGAACGAAAGAACGAACGAACGAACGAATGAATGAATGAATGAATGAATGAATGAATACTTCAAAATTACAAATTATGATCCTTAAAATTAATTTTGACGCTACGCTATGTAAATGATTAGAGAAATATGAGGCAATGTGAAAGACGAATCAGTCAAATTATGTCGAGCCCGCTCGCAATCTTACGGCACTAAGCAGAGAACCACCTTATGTCGCTCTAGTTGAACTCGTCCGTAAGGGTTACTAGAGGGGTGACGGGTTAATTGGTTACAAGCAGTCATAGAGCGCAGATCTTTCCTTATAGCCCCATGTTAATGGAACACAATCAGTGTTATCAACAGAACACTCGTACTCTGCTATGGCAGTCTTTAACATGGGAAACCAAAGAGTTGTCTGTAGTTAAGGTCATAAACTTGCGCACAAATATGCAAGTGTATGCCAGAAGGTGCATTAAATGAACTAAAAGTGATGTACCGCAGTAAGAATATGAACACACGCTTTTAGAAAAAGGGAGGTGGGGAATTGCAGGAGTATTCCTTCCATGTGCTATGACCCCCACCCCTATTTTATTCCGTATTCCGGGCTGTGAGAAAAAAATTTCAGTGCACACGGATGCAGTAAGATTGCAATACGAGTCCAGTTGTGTGTCACTCTCAGAGACATGATCTTCCGGGTTGTGCTCTTTTAAGTATCAATTTCATCCAAATAATTTTTAAAAATTCTGTTCCTACCTATCAGAGGAACTGTACTTCTGCTTTACGAAGGAATAACTTCTGTATATTCTAAGAAACGTGAGGAATGCAATTATAATCTGTGGAAAAAAATACCGGGTTTCTTGGGTATTAAAACAGGCGATGATATATTTAACCACTATGCTGCAAATGATTTTAATGAAAAGACAAGCAGTACAATGAAATGAAAGGCAACCGGTGGTGGATTAATGAGCAATGTCTGCGATAAGGCTGAAGTGTATCATAGAGGCACTGATCAGACTAGTAGGGTGGCTAAGAACTAAGCGGAAGTTCCCAGCACTAGCAGGAACATACGCAATCCTCAGCAACAGGATAAGGCACCTTGAGCCACTGACAGCGGTAGCGTTTCCGACGTTTGCTTTTACTGCTGCTGTTGTGATACCTGTCAACCACAGCCTGACCTCTGCCCCCTGGCATTAGCCATACCTTGTTGCTACTAGCACCGCTACCAGCACCCATGTTCTTCCTTAACCTGCAAAATAAAATATTATGTAAATGGAATACGTATTAGGTGTAACTATAGAGGGTAAGACAGCTGACTGAATTATGCGCCACTCCAGAATGAGTCGGGAGGCGCATAGGTTACGGAATGTACTGTCCCGGGCTCGATTTCCGGTACGGGCAAAGGATTTTATCTTCTCCAAAACGTTTAACCAAATATGGGGTTCACCGAGCGTCGTAATCAAACGGTGCAGGTGATTTTTTCAATGAGGTAAAGAGGATGTAAGGTGAACTTCACCATTAACCTCTGTCTAGTGCTGAGGTTAAGAATGAATGGAGGTATACTTCTATTTCCCCTTTATGCGTTCATGAACTGGACAGGGACAAGTTTGCCTTTTCAACGTGAACTTCACCACTAACCTCTGTCTAGTGCTGAGGTTAAGAGTGAGTGGAGGTATACTTCTGTTCCCCCTTTATGCGTTCATGAACTGGACAGGGACAACTTTGCCTTTTCGACGTGAACTTCACCACTAACCTCTGTCTAGTGCTGAGGTTAAGAGTGAGTGGAGGTATACCTCTGTTCCCCCTTTATGCGTTCGTGAACTGGACAGGGACAACCTTGCCTTTTCAAGGGAAGGACGTATAGGGGACTGAAAATTTGGCTTCAGTATTTCTTAACCTTTGACTTCATCAAGTGGAGGAGATTGTTCGCCTTATCGCTTTGCTGCCTGCAGTATTCGTTGGACGGAATTGCGCCGTCTGTAGCTAGTCAAGACACAGTGTAATAGATGAAACTTTGTGCCCCAAGAATGAACTGAAACCAAATTCTTTTACTTTCCAATTAGTAGCATATACATTGTACTGAATGACCTACTGAAATAAGGCTATGCCATGCCTCAGGTGAGGCTGTACCGTCATTTATCGGTCTGTCAACACGCAGGTCCAATTCCTGACCCAGACCAGTCGATGTGGGGTTTGTGGTAGTCAAAATGTCATAAGAACAAATTTTTCTACGATTACTTAAGTTTGCCCTTCTCAGTATCTTTCCACAAATGCTCCATACTTATTTGCTCGTCTATCAGTGACCTTATAAAATCCTAACAATTGACAACATTATTACTAACCACTCTGAAAAAAATTTTACACGAGTCTTTTTTTACTTTAACCGTTTGTGTGTCTAGTAGTGTGCACTAACAGAACGGTAGAATGTAGTGAGATTTCGTCGGCCGCTAATAATGTAATTTGTATTCACCTCAAAGCCGTATTCTGGTTCACAGCCAACGTGTTTGGCAGAAAGTGCCAAGCGAGGCTAATTACCTGCAATGCCACCGCAGAATCTGAAGGTTTCTGGCTACTCCTGGTACACACAACATTCCGGGTGGCCAGCTGCATGCTGCTGGATGCGATATGTCGCTCAGGGTCGAATTTCTGCCCTCACTTCTTCCTTTAGCACCTGTAGATAACAAAACTAAGGTGACATATCTGAAACGTGACGTAAATTAGAGTGAATCATTTTTATTTCTTAGAACTGTAATATTTACGAAGCACAATACAGAATTCTAAGATCGGTATAGTGTTATCTCGACTACTAAATTTCTCGTATTAGAATATGTATAACAATAGGGCAGTCCTTCTTAAAATAGACAGAGCTAGAAAAGCACCTGTAATTCTTATTAAAGGTTAAACCACGTGTAACTTCCTTACAGAATGCATACCGATGTGAGTATATTGCAAAAACAATCACAGTCAAATGCCATCCTCACAACTAAAGATTCCAGTGGCTAGTCAAGCCAGAAGCATACATCAATACAAAAATGTAAAGAGGAAGATTCTCATCTGCAATGCCAACATATATTTCACGTGTAACTTAATTCCCCTGTACGTATTTTATAGACAAGAGGAACGTGTGGATGATATGTGGAGGAAAGTGTTGAGCAATCTGAATATAAGAAGATAGCAAATAAGAGAAGGAATAAAATTACACAATAAGAAGGTTCATACTTTCAATGTTTGGCAGATTTTGTAGCATGGCGATCAAATGAAAGGATATGAGATGTTGTTGAAGTGGGATGGGGGGGGGCATGGACTGGATTGAGCTGGCTCAGGATAGGGACAGGTGGCAGGCTCTTGTGAATGCGGTAATGAACCTCCGGGTTCCATAAAATGCGGGGAATTTCTTGACTAGCTGAGAAACTGTTAGCTTCTCAAGAACGCCTCTGCTCCATTGAGCTAGTTAGTTAGTTAGTTAGTTAGTTGGTTAGTTAGTTATGAGACGTTGTTGACCTTGAGCACACAAGACAGTAACAAGAATTTACGTAAAATTTTATTTAGGAGACGTGAAGTGACTATATCACGTGAAGTGACTATATCACGTGAAGGGACTATATCACGTGAAGTGACTATATCACGTGAAGGGACTATATCACGTGAAGTGACTATATCACGTGAAGGGACTATATCACGTGAAGTGACTATATCACGTGAAGGGACTATATCACGTGAAGGGACTATATCACGTGAAAGCAGTCTGAATCTGGTTGAACTGTTTGGCTCCAAAGACGAAAGTGTCACGACGCTTAATCACTTCTATGAGTATATACCAGTCGACATGGCGTGAAATCGCAGAAGACTTGAACGTCCAAATGCGTAATATTTTAAGAACTTGTGTTCGGACGGGATTTTTAAAACAAGATGTCTTAAAACGCTATATAGCCTGAGCTGACTATCTTGGTCATAATTGAGAAAGGGTCTATAAATAAGACGTAAATAAATATGTCTACAGAAACAATCGTCTCGCGATGCATAGCAAGCAGCAGCTGCGAATAGAGCAACGCCTGCATGTCACTCTTAGACTGTCCCGCGTAACATACATGTCGGAGAAGATGCCGAGTGAGAACGGCGATATTAATCTTGTCATGATACTTCTGCGCGGAGGGAAATAATGAGTCTTTCTAGTGAAGTTCTAATCCCGTATCACGGAGTTTCGCACGTCGGATCGACAGGTTTAAAATGTCAAGGTTTTATGCTTTTTAGATACTGTGTGTCCAAAGTATACTCACGGAGCCGATGTAGCGACTGGGCTACGGGTTTTGGTTTCCGGCATAGACAAGGGTTTCATCTTATCCAAAAACGTTCAGATACGCTCTAGAGTCAACCCATACTTTTATGTAATGGACACCGGGAGTTCTGTACCCGAGGGTAAAGCGGCCGGGGCGTGACTTTGACCATTCACTCCCCACATAGTGACGAGATAAAGCAGCGGAGTTGAAACACCACTCCCTCTATACTCCTTCACGGCATGGATACGGACAATTCTATGTTTCTTAATTTGACAAATTACAAAGACGAGTTAAATATCTGAGATACAATACGCTGAGGCGGCCTATACAATATGACTTCATTGTTTTCCTCAGCCCCCCGGCGGGGCCGCCCCCCCCCCGTCAAATGCTGTAACAGATCACGAATCAATATTTCAAATATTTTCAGCTCAGAATTCGGAACGGTACTGGCGTTCGACGTTATTTAACATATGCAATTGGTACAACTCCGGTAAATAAATTGATTCTTTAAGGCCCAGTAGTTACTTTATGTACCACCAGGTTTAACATTCACAAATTCCACGTTCTGCCCACACAGTGTATTTATGTGTTTTGTGTGGATCTCAGAACAAACAGCGATTATTTCCCTATACAGCATTAACTGACTGATTTTTATAACTGAGACGGAGTGCGTTTACTGCGCGGTACGGACTCAATCTTTATATATAATAGAGCTTAATTTTCGTCCTCTGGGCCATACCATGGCTCAGAGAGGCGGTTAGTTGCCGGACTATCACCGAGGATTCCCGAGTTCTACCCGAGATCAGTCCATGCGAGATTTGTGGTGACAAAGTAGCATTGGGAAAGGTTATTCTCCACGTGCTTCGGTTTCTTCCTGTCAGTGTCATTTTACGAATGCTATACGTTCATATTCATCCACATGTTGCTATTACCGAAGAAGAAAGGGGCGAAGCTTAGAAACCTCCCAAAAATTTGTACTCGTTCTGAAATCAGGGGGCACTGGATAGAAAAATACTTTCACTTCTTTTGTTCTTAAAGTGTTAAATGCTGTACAGTATAATAGGGACTTCAACCCTTTAAAGACGAAGCCTATCCGTTTTATATAAGGACTCAGTGCGTACCGCGCTGTAAACACTCTCCACTTCGGTTATAAAAACCAATCTCTTAATGTTTTATAAGGCAAAAGTTGCTGTTTGTTCTGAGATCCGTACAAAACACATAAACGCAATGTGGGCACCACGTAGAATTTTTTAATGTTAAACCTGGTCGTATGTAAAGTTACCGCTAGGCTTTAAAAGGTTAATTATCACCCTGTAGATCTACATTTTAATACCTTGAACGTAATCAACATATGAATCTGAGCATATACGGACCTGTCTCCTGAAGACACTCGCCCCTGCGTACCCACCGCGGCCAGAAATATGGACCCAAGTCGTCCCATACGTAACGGATAGGGCATGTGGCTCGCCGCACCAACCACGCTGTTACTGCAGCCCGGTACTCCGGGGGCACCACGTCATCAGGCAAATGCAGTTCCGTCGCGGCCATCTCACGGAGCATGCGAACAGTAGGACGCTCCTCAGCAGGGCCCCCATCCTGAGAAAAAAAAAAAACAGGAACATTTCTGCAGGAACAGAATTTTTTTTTCCATGGCACGACAGCCACCAGTGGGCCATAACCTCCTCATTATCGAGGCTTCACGATCACACTCAGACACACACCACGCTCGGTAGGACTCCTCTGGACGGGTGATCAGCCCGACGCAGAGACCTCTACCTGACAACATACAATACACACAAGAGACAGATATCCATGCCCCCGCTGGGATTCGAACCCGCAACCCCAGTAAGCGAGCAGCCGCAGACACACGCCTTAGACCGCGCGGCCACTGGGATCGGCAGAAACAGAACTATAGAACCCGTAAATAATTTTTGGGATTGGAATCTTGCATTACGTACAGCAATTTTAATGTACAGTTAAGACACAAAATATATGTCAAAGTTTATCATCTAATGTGACATGAAAATCAAGTTCGTGTGAGGGCCACGAGTGTCTAGAAAAATGGCAAAACTTTATTCAAACCCCTGGCCGCTGTTTCTGTAAATCTTCGTGGTTCGTAACTTAAGCTCTTATGATGTCGCCGACAAAAGCAGGCACAACAAAGATATTGTACTTAACAGTGCTCCAAAAGAATTCTGTGCGTGAGGTTTGGTGATCTTGGTGGCTGTTTACAAAACGCTCATACCTGTAACAAACTGGCGTGTCCCACTTGTACGTACACCGAAAATGTAATTAGAAACTTAAAACATATTTACTTCCACATAAAGCTACCATGCAAATTGTCTTTCTTAACCCGGATGCCATTTTGCGACGTTGAAGAAAGTGACTCTATCTATGGACTAAAATGCGCTAACCTGCAACCTAGACGCCTAAATAAAACTCATTTTTTGTTTGGTATGTATTTGAATTGCATTTTACGTTTTCTGTCTGTACTATAAAATTAAATTAGTAGAAATCATTTACTGACATCCTGTACTTATTTAAATATGCCGTCCCTTAGGCTGAATTCCATCAAAAGTGACGGTAATCCTCCTGTATTAATTTCACTCCTAAGCAGCAAAGTTGAACTGATTCCAATTTCGACATAAAAAAGTAAAGGATTTTACCTGTGTCTTTTTTTTATTAACTGATTTTGACTTATTTAATGAGGCTGTTTCAACTGCATGTGCAATGTGATGTCCATAGGTTTAGAATGGCAGCGGAATACAAATTACGACAAATTAAGTTTATCCGGGTAATCAAATCGAGAAGAATGAGATGGGCGGGGCATGTAGCACGTATGGGGGAAAAGAGAGGTGCATACAGGATTTTGGTGAGGAGACCTGAGGGAAGGCGACCACTTGGGAGACCCAGGCTAAATGGGAGGATAATATTAAAATGGCTCTTCAAAAAGTGGAATGGACGGGCATGGACTGGATTGAGCTGGCTCAGGATAGGGAGAGGTAGCGGGCTCTTGTGAACGCGGTAATGAACTTCCGGCTTCCATAAAATGCGGGGAATTCTTGACGAGCTGAGAAACTCTTAGCTTCTCAAAAAGGCCTCTGCTCCATGGCGTTAGTCAGTCAGTTAGTTAGTTAGTTAGTTAGTTAGTTAGTTAGTCAGTTAGTTAGTTAGTTAGTTAGTCAGTCAGTCAGTCAGTTAGTCAGTTAGTTAGTTAGTTAGTTAGTTAGTTAGTTAGTTAGTTAGTTAGTTAGTTAGTTAGTGAGTGAGTGAGTCAGTCAGTCAGTCAGTTAGTCAGTCAGTCAGTCAGTCAGTTAGTTAGTTAGTTAGTCAGTCAGTCAGTCAGTTAGTTAGTTAGTTAGTTAGTTAGTTAGTTAGTTAGTTAGTTAAGTTTAATAAGAGTAGCCTGCATCTTCGAATTGTGAAAGCCACGGCACAGATACCTGTGTATGTGGGTGACTGTGGTCCCCACTTCGCATCCATCGAGGATCGAAGTCTTGTCCCATGAGTCTAAGTAGCGTTGACTCTTCTAAGTCCTTACTTCGAGGTTTCAGTGGCGATTTCCTAGGGTTGGCCCAGAATTTTAGAGGCAGAAGCGGCCTGTCGGCTGGTGGTGTCCCAACGAGTCCAGTACTGTCAGGAGGCATGATGACTGCCCCGCGCTGCTTGCATCTTGTTCCGCGCCCCAACATCAACACCAACATCAACAACAGGGATCTCACTTCAGGGCTTTTGTTCATCTGTATAAAATTCCAAAGAAGTTATTAGGGTAAAGGTAAAGGTACTAATAACGTAACATTCTTAACCTCGGTACTAGATATACGTAGGTGAGTGGTCGGCTTCACGCCCTGGCCGCTTTGGCCCTAGGTTAGGTACTCACTGAAAAGGAAGACAGATTAGATGCCATAGTCGGTCTGGGCGCTGTGACAGAACCATGAATCTCTTTCTTCTGCCGGAAATCGAAACACGATATCTCTGTTATGGAGACCGTAAGCTAGTCGCTAAAACTCACTAAAGTGATCGCTCGCGTAATAATAGTGCGAAGTGGTTGTACATTACTGACAGTCGTATTTCTTCGCCTTACTTAATTTCAGCAAAGTAGAATTGTGTATGATTATAACAGAAGATGCTTAATGTGCTTTTAGTTGAGCTGGGTAAAAGACTTGTTTTTAATATTATCGTCCCATTTACAAATAAAGTCTTTCAAACGATCTCTTACACTAAGGTTTTCCGACTATGATTTCGAATCCATTTCTCCTCTCTCACATTCGGCTTGTATCTTCAATACAAATTACAGAAATTTATAGAATGTTTATTCTGTACCAAGTCCTAATTGCACGTTAGATTTTTACACGTCTGGTGATACTTGTCTGAGCAGCTTGTATTCCCTCCCTTCAACCTCCCATACTCCGACCCCTTCCCCCCTCAGTCCTCTCTTACTCCTGGCTGTAATCAAGCTACCGGTACGCACGTGTGTCTTCAGATTGCGATCAGACTCCACTCGACTGACCGGCTTCGAGTAATGCAGGTGACAGCGGAGCGATGCAGAACAAAATTGAATTAACGTGATAGCTTGAATTAAATACTGAACACAAATCAAACTGCTGAATGGCTGAGAGACAGTCACGACTTCCAGATTATACGAATACTTCGGGTGCTAACTAACTAACTAACTAACTAACTAACTAACTAACTCCATGGAGCAGAGGCCTTCTTGAGAAGCTAAAAGTGTCTCAGCTAGTCAAGAAATTCCCCGCATTTTATGGAATCCAGAAGTTCATTACCGCATTCACAAGAGCCCGCCACCTGTCCCTAACCTGAGCCAGCCCAATCCAGTCCATGCCCCATCCCACTTCTTCGAGATCCATTTTAATATTATCCTCCCATCTATGCCTGGGTCTCCCAAGTGGTCGCCTTCCCTCAGGTCTCCCCACCAAAATCCTGTATGCACCTCTCTTTTCCCCCATACCTGCTACATGCCCCGCCCATCTCATTCTTCTTGATTTGATTACCCGAATAATATTTGGTGATGAGTACAGGTCAGTAAGTCCCTCATTATGCAGTCTTCTCCACTCCCCTGTCGCCTCGTTCCTCTTAGGCCCAAATATCCTCCTCAGCACCCTATTCTCGAACACCCTCAGTGTACTTCGGGCACAGTAGCCATTAAAGTTAAGTTACGGGTCAGCACTTGCTAAAGTAACCACACGAAATAAATTTGTGTCGTAATCTCAGCTATGCTGGCTTAGATTTAACTGCAGCGCGGTGCCGACACAAGCTTCACTGAAGACGAGATTATTATTCCCTTGCTACTGCCACCACCTGTGCACGTTGAGAAACTGATGTCAACACCATGACCTTCATCAGAGGCACAGAGAGAAGCGAAGACAAAGAGGACGGAAAGAAGAATTGAGGCAGAAAGAGAGGTAGAAATAAGCAAAGAAATAAAGCAGATAGGAAGAAAGAAAGTGAGACGCAAACAAAGGAAGGAAGGAAAGAAAGGCAGAAACGTGGTTGAAAAAAAAGGATAAAGAAAAGAAGAAAAGCACAGGAGAAGGAAGGAAAGGGTGTGTCCATACACTTGCAACAACTATACGTATCGCACAGTGTATCAGTAAAGCTGCCTGTCTTGCTAACAACGTCTTCAGATAGGGTATAATGTACTCCAAATCGCCGTTGCTTGTACGTTTTCAGAACAAAACCACGTATCCGTAGGCCTAATAACGTTCTAAACATTGATGAAAAGTGAAGACAAATCCTTGCTGTCATGAGTCAGTTTTCGGGGAATTCGCCACGTCTGATGGCGTCAATTCTGTGTTTCAAGCGTCGTCATAGCAGACAGCTTGTTGCAGGTATCCAGGGCCATGCGACCTCTAATTGCAGGGTTCATATCTCGCGTATGGGAACTGGCAGAGTGATTCACTGTCATATGAACTGTGTTTCCACACGCCGCAGGGGGGCCGAGGAATGCTATGTGAGGGCGCCTTGAACTGTGGAGGGGGGGGGGGGGTTAGTCGAGGTAACACAAGAGATGAAAGATATTGGGGTCAAATGTCACAGTGAATCTTAAACCCGTAGACGGTTCCAAACACGAACCCCGCGTGTCAGAGCTTGCGAAGGGCTGCAGGCTGGAAGGATCGGATTTGAAACAAGTAACGTGGAATTAGACATGGTTCTGCCTTTACAGTACACCCACACTGTCGTGGAAGGATGTGGATAAATTGGAAAGACGTGGCCGATTGTGGCCCATATGAAGCTGCCATTTGTAGTTCACAATACAGATTGTGCCCATAGGATGTGTGGGGTAACGGGCTGTCACTGTGTGTGGGCGCAAGGTGGACAGTACTGCTGCTTCATGTGGCCTAACGTTAACCACTAACCTGGGCAAAGTAAAGCGTCGTTTAAAAAAAAAACATTCTTAGGTCAGCAAGCGATTTGTAAAATTCTGTCACAGGTACTTGAATTCAGTTTGACGCAGCAATTTGTTATAGATTTTATCTCGATGTCAGTACCCTCCAATGAAACGCTTTCAGTTGCTGACCTGCAGTTCATCTCAGCAAGTGTATACGCCTAACCCTCATTACTACCGGCCTTTGATTACCAGCTCGATATCAGGTAGCATGGGGATCAGCACTGTAGATGATGTGGAGTTTTACGTACATATTTTTCGGCCCATACCAGCGGCCGCACGGTTTAAGTTTTAGGTCTGCGGCCGGTCGCTTGCTGGGATAGCGGGTTCGAACACGGCCGGGTGCATGGAGGTGTTTCTATTGTGAGTTTTGTGTGGTGCCAGATTTCACAGCTAAGTTTAATGTTCATTTTCCATTCAAACAAACCAGACTGAAAACTATTTCGTCACCACAAATAAAACTTTAATTACTACGACAAATGCGAGTTTTCCGCAGCTGTAAATATCAAAAGTAGGTCTTTCCGGTGTAAGATGCCTTGTAGTTCAGTAGATAATTACCACCCTTAAGAGTGGGTTGCTGTTTTTCCTACCCGAAACAGGAGAAAACACCACAAACTGATTTTAGAAAGAACGTATAGAAAAAGAAATGATGCAGAGGGTTCTTTGATCAAACCAGGTACTCCCTGGCACAGACCGGTTTAACAAATCCACTGTCATTAGATTTACATGATAACATGTCACCGGCCTTGATGGCGGAGAAAAAGTTGGCAAAAGTGTGGCTGTGGTGCCTTTTGGTTTGTTTTGTACGCTTTGTACGTTTTTCAGGCTGACCTCCACCATGTGTTGACAGGACAAAAGGCTAATATGTTAAGGAAAGACTGCAAGTGTGCGTCTGAAATTAAAATTGCATTAGCACCAACACATTTACAGTTTTTTCTTAAGGGATTTTTAATTGTTGGCTTTACTTATAAATTTGTGGTTGCAAAATACTTGGTGGTGAGACGTGACGGTGAAATTCACTTAACGTTGCCGAATTTTGGAGACGCCACTGGCCTCGAAAAAGCTAGAGCACTGAGGCAGAATGCCTAACTTGTTTTTAATAGACTCTTGTAATACTCAATCTCACACAACTTAAATTAAGCAATTTGTCTGTTACAAAGTCAAAATGTATTTTTTTTTTACAATTCAAATTCGTCTCAGTAGCAATATTTATGACGCTGAAGACAACAGCACTAAATTTATTAATAATTAATAAATTTATTATTTACGTTAGAATAGGTGGGATTGTATTTAAAATAAGGCAGACAACTGTCACAAGTTTTCACTTTGAACGTTTAAAAAATTACAAACATTTCGTTTAATAACCTCCGGTAAAATGCCCTATTACCGATTTACAAATGTACACCTGCAGATGATACATTAACCTTTTAAAGCCTCGCGGTAACTTTACATACGACCAGGTTTAACATTAAAAAATTCTACGTGGTGCCCACATTGCGTGTATGTGTTTTGTACGGATCTCAGAACAAACAGCAACTTTTGCCTTATAAAACATTAAGAGATTGGTTTTTATAACCGAAGTGGAGAGTGTTTACAGCGCGGTACGCACTGAGTCCTTATATAAAACAGATACGCTTCTTCTTTAAAGGGTTAGTCTAATGTAAACAATTGGACAAATAATTTGCGTAACAAATTACGTATGTTTTACTTTCTGTGTCATTGAATAAGCACCCTGTACTATGAATCCTGTGGGAATAGCTTTATATTTCCTAAAGCAGCATGGACATGGGGTTGACACCCCTGCTTTAACACACGTTCCATCCTGTGGAATTGCCGGCCTCAATAAAAGAAAGGCACGATATAGGGGAAACTTTGTAGTTTCGTTTTAATTCCATCCCAATTCACTTGAATAGTGCTGGGGTGTGGTGTGTAGGTGTGAAGAAGAGGAATGTGAGAGGGTGGAGTTACAAAAGGGGAGGATACAGAAGAAACAATTCCTTGAAAACTGCTTGTATAGTCAGCGTAGCATGAAAAGTAGAAACCAATTGGCAACATTTAGATGTGTTCGTCTCACAGATATTTCTGTAGAGTGGAATAGTGTTTCTTTCATAGTCACCGACTCAGAAGCAAGTACAAAACTCTACATGTTTCGGAATCATCAGGGAGACATAATACATAGATCGGCGTGTTGGCCTTGAAGTACTTTGTTCTGAACGCCCTGATGATGGCACCCCGATGTCGGAACATGTAGGATTTTTATGCTTGCTTTGAATGTGTTTTATTAATCTTTTAAAGCCTCGCGGTAACTTTACATACGACCAGGTTTAACATTAAAAAATTCTACGTGGTGCCCACATTGCGTTTATGTGCTTTGTGCGGATCTCAGAACAAACAGCAACTTTTGCCTTATAAAACATTAAGAGACTGGTTTTTATAACCGAAGTGGAGAGTGTTTACAGCGCGGTACGCACTGAGTCCTTATATAAAACAGATACGCTTTGTATTTAAAGGGTTAAGTGCATAATTTAGTTGCTGTAACAATTACAAGTACACGCCCGGTGTGAATAACATAAAGGATGCAGTCACCGGATAGCTTTTTCTAAACGGACTACAACAGTGGGCTACACTTGAACCACTCAACCTGAAGACGTAGTCTGATCCTTTCCGCGAAACTTTGTGGGTTTCTTATTGGCCTGAGTCGACGGACAATGTGCAACATGTGAGTGACGTCTATTAGAGTGCGCCATCGCTAGATTCCTCCGAAACTGAACCTGTATTGTACCCTACGCCACTGGGGTACCGTGTCTGCACACAACAGTCCCTGCACTGCGACGTCAATCACGTTACCTTTACCTTTACCTCAGACGGAAATTAAATTTGATAAACTTCAAAAGATGTGACAAAATTGATCATACGGATATTTCAACTAACGTTGTAAATTTATTTTCAAAAATGCTTGATCTTCAATTATAGGGAAATGCGTCGACATTTTACTCCTCTTCATGTCCACAGTGAGGGGGCACGTGATAGCGTCGTCGGTATAGGGACTCGCTACGGGCTATAGAGTCCTGGATTGGGACTCCGGTACGATGAATTTTTCCGGACTCATCCAGGTTGGCCCCAAGGCCCACCCAGCCTCCTGTACAATTGATAACTTGTTACTTCCCTGGCGGTAAAGCGGCCGGGGCGTGACATTAACCAACCACCCCCCTGTAGCCCCGGGGTCAAGTATTATTAGAGCTGTATCCCTATGCCCCCTCTCTGCCTGCTTTGGCGCGTTATGGGAGAAAAATTAACGTTTATGTCCACAGCGCCTCTGACACTCACAGATACTTCACCAGTAGTTCTGGAGGAGCTTAACCTCCATGCTTTCTGTACGCCTATATGAATTGAAGTAGTTACTGGTTAGATATGAATTATTATCTATCTGTACCTTATATTTCTTACATAATGGTGTAACATGTGAAATATTTGTGACGTGCATTTGGGCTTTGTCCATCGTCATTGAGTATACAAACACGACGTTTCGAAAGCAAAATGCTTTCAAAACGTCGTGTTTGTGTAATCACTGACTATGGAAAAAGTCCAAATACACGTCTGTGATTTCGCGTAATATTTGTCTATTTAATTATTTATTTCATTATATGTAGTTTATTTAACTTTTAAAGCCTAGCGGTAATTTTACGTACCACCAGGCTTAACTATAATCAATTCTCCATGGTGCTCACATTGCGTTTATGTGTTTTGTACGTATCTGGGAACAATCTGCAACTTTTACCTTATAAAACATTAAGAGATTGGTTTTTATAACCGAAGTGGAGAGTGTTTACAGCGCGGTACGCACTGAGTCCTTATATAAAACAGATACGCTTCGTCTTTAAAGCGTTAAAGCCATACTTCAGGAAACATTACTCCCGACATCTCTGTGAGTTTCATGATTTCCACTGAGGTAACTTAGCATGTGGTTACCCACTGGATACCGGCCGGTAAGTCCTGACGACAGCACACCGACGCACTGCCACTCTGAGTCACTGACCGGTGAAACAGCGGTGGGCTTGCAGGAGGACTGGAATCCTCTTCGTGTCACAGTACAGCTAAATTTGTCGCTGTGTACGACACGAAGGCATATGAAGGAGTGGATACACAGCTCCACTCTTTCTTGACCTTGGCACTAGATGGAGGTCAGTGGTCAGAGTAAAGCTTCCACCACTCAGCTCCAAGTGCCCATTAACCCTTTAAAGACGAAGCGTATCTGTTTTATATAAGGACTCAGTGCGTACCGCGCTGTAAACACTCTCCACTTAGGTTATAAAAACCAGTCTCTTAACCCTTTAAGGACGAAGCGTATCTGTTTTATGTAAGGACTCAGTGCGTACCGCGCTGTAGACACTCTCCACTTAGGTTATAAAAACCAGTCTCTTAACCCTTTAAGCACGAAGCGTATCTGTTTTATATAAGGACTCAGTGCCTACCGCGCTGTAAACACTCTCCACTTCGGTTATAAAAACCAATCTCTTAATGTTTTATAAGGCAAAAGTTGCTGTTTGTTCTGAGATCCGTACAAAACACATAAACGCAATGTGGGCACCACGTAGAATTTTTTAATGTTAAACCTGGTGGTATGTAAAGTTACCTCTAGGCTTTAAACGGTTAGGCAGGTTGCAGTGCAGTTCAGTTTCATCCCACCAAGCGCCACGCTCATCGGTCACAAGTGTAGTACAGTTTCAGGCAAGGCCTGCTACGATGCGGTCCAGAATCTTTTGTCTCCCAGCTTGCTGTCCAAAATACACAGAATAAAATAGACAAAACTAAATACAAAAATGTAAAATACATCTATCCCTTTACGAGCCTGGAGGGGCCATTCGGGCTGTAGGAGGTTGAGGATTCCAGAATTTATAGAAAATCGGGACCTGAAGGTGGCAAGTTTGTCAGCCATACACACCGGCCGCCTTTACCCTCGCCCCCGCAAGAAATATTCCTGGTATTCATTTCTGTTAGAGGCTGAGTCGACTCCAGGACCCTAGTACGGCCGGAAGGATTAAATCAATGACAAATTTCAAGGACAACATATGAAATCGAACCCGCGACCATCCGGCTTGTAGCGCAGTGCCCCAATCAACTGCACCACCGCGTGACCCACAGAACTATAATTTTGCCTGTTATTTATATGGGTGTGAAACTTGGTCTCTCATATTTACAGAAAAATGTGAGGGGGTTTGAGAATAAGATATTTGGGCCCAAGAGGGAGCAGAGAAATGCACGGTGAGGGGCATCAATGAACTGTACCCCGCGACAAATATTTTCTGGGTAATAAAATCAAAACTGGGGTGGGCGGGGCGTGTGGCGCATAAGGGTGGAAAGAAGAGTCGTGTATACAATTTTGGTGGGAAAAACCTGAGGGAAAGAGACCACGTGGAAAATCTAGGTTTACACGGTATGATGATATTAAATCGATCCTTAAAAAATAAGATTGCTGAACTGGATTAATCTGGTTCAGGATAGAGACAAGTGGCGTGCTCTTGCGGACAGGTAACGAAGCTTTGCGTTCCATAAAGTGCGACTAAAGTCTTTACTACCTGAGGGATTGTGGGCCAGTTTAGCTCAGTCAGTATAGGGACTGGCTACAGGCTGGAAGGTCAGGGCATCGAATCCCAGTGAAAGCCAGATATTTCGCAGCCGTCCAGACCTGCCCTGGGGGCTTGCCAACCCTACTATACAATGACTACCAGGTCTTCAGCGGGGGTAAATCGGACAGGGCGTGACGCTGACCACCCATTCCATCTAGCACCGAATTTAAAGAAAGAGTAGAGCTTCGCTTCTACTCCCACTCTGGGCCTTGATGGTCTGTTCTAGGGTGACCTTTACCTTTTGCTTCACCTTACCTGAACCGCTATTAACCTCTCAAAGAAGACTGTGCTCCATGGAGTTAATAAGTCAGCTAGTTAACCCTTTAGAGACGAAGCGTATCTGTTTTATATAAGGACTCAGTGCGTACCGCGCTGTAAACACTCTCCACCTCGGTTATAAAAACCAGTCTCTTAATGTTTTATAAGGCAAAAGTTGCTGTTTGTTCTGAGATCCGTACAAAACACATAAACGCAATGTGGGCACCACGTAGAATTTTTTAATGTTAAACCTGGTGGTACGTAAAGTTACCGCTAGGCTTTAAACGGTTAAATATTTAGTGTTGTTCAATAAAACACCTCTCGGTTTCTGTCTACGTGCCTGTCTCCATCGGTTTATTGCTAACCGTCTTCAGACTAGAGGCTATGAAACGCTTCGCACGTCAGCAGCATTGTTGCTTTACGTTCTACACAAGTAGCATTAACATAAATTCCACATTTTTCCAGTTTTTATCATACACGGGTTTGACAACCGAAGAACTGTGAGTCAGTTCTCTGGATGATCAAGACATTTTTTACTCTTTTGAAAAACGTTCCCTCTAAATTTTTTTACAGCTGCGCGGAATTGCTACTGCTCTGGGCAGAAAATTTTTACACGACCTGGTGACTGCGCGGCACTTTAAATGTTTTTTTGTAATATACATAATAAGAATATTTACAATGAAAACTGAAAAATTCCAGCTGCGCGGTAACAATTCATTGTGAGCGGGAGCGTTTCAGTTACTGCGAGGCCGCTCACCAGCGCAGCTTAGAGGGAAAACTATTCTTGAGTGCCCGGACGACCGTAGTAGTAACACTGATTCAAAATGTTAGTGTGTTAGTCTTAAAGTTGTACAATAGTCGTAGCAATGTTGCATTTTCTGGAGGAAGTACATCCATTTAACGTTATGTACCCACTTTAAAATCACAGTTAACAACCATTTTAGTAACATGTGGATTGGTCGTGGAGGACCAAGAGAAGAGAGGTAGCGAAGCTGCAGTGTTACTGCATGCAATTTATTCGTGTGGTGCTGGGCCAGATAGGATGGCTACCGATCAAAACCAAGAAAAATGGATGAATTGGAACAACAAGTTCCAGATATTTTTGCTGGTGTTCCTATTGACTTCGTACGGAAAAGCATTCAGTCTGTGTCTTCCAGGCAGCAGAAGTGTCTGCAAAGTGATGGCGCTTGTGATAAAACCTGACAATAAATTGTAGTGTATGGGCTTTAAGTTGTGCAAGAATTGTACCAGTCTAGCCCTCCCTCCTAGTAACAGCAATTTAAATTTATTTAACAATGACTGTATATATATATATGTATATATAAATACACACATGTCTGTAAGTATTTGGGATTTGAAAATCTGCCCGTTGCTATGGATCTTATTTTCAGACAACCGGATTTCAGGGCATTGTTTTGTGTTACCCTGACAAGCGCCATAAACCCACTGTGACAGGTAATGATAGGTTAGGTGCAGTTGGTTGAGAAGACAGGGCGAGGGGAATGAAGTAATTAATTTAGAATTAAACTTGGTTCTCCCTTCTCTCACTTCTCCTCCTTCTGCAGCCGTAAAATATATGACTGTTGTTCTCCTTGACTGCCTAATACGGCATGTCAAACCAGGTGGCAGATATTTATTAACACTTTCCGGTGTGCCATCGAGGAACTGGTTTGAAAATTCCATCGTAGGCAGTCATTATGTCCAGTATCTTTACCATAAAAATATTATGAATTATGTTGGAATGACTAATATATTCAGGTCATTGTAATCCAACATGTTAATTACGGAACTATATAAGGTTTAAATTTTCTTGAAAATAATGAACGGAATGGCATTGTAAATCAATTTAGCGCAGACTTTTCAAGTTGCTTTGGAGTGTCTTTTTAACACTAACGCGGCCTGTTGGTTTATTCAGAGCGACAGTCGCCAGATGACCTGATGCCTTGGGAGAATCGGGCTGCAGTGGCCATGAAGTGGGCACAACTTTACATTGGACACTCTGTATAAATGAAGCAGCTACAGGACGTCACACCGTGTGAAGAATAAAGAGCGGACTGGGCTGTGACAGCATTTAGGTCTGACATTTACGGACAGAATACAGATAAGCACACAAACTGAGTTATTTGCGGGATCGCTGCTACGTTTTGCTGCAACAAGTTTTGGTTTGTGTTCGGAAACACTTGCAATAATCTCAACGACCCCCAGAACGTTTAGTTTTGTGCGTATTCTAAAAGAAATACGTTATGGTGTTGTGGAATGGAATCATATGGCTTAGTATAGGGTCCAGTGGAATGCCTGTGGCAATACGACAATAAGCTTTAGGGATCCAGTATTATGCCCGTGAAAAATTCGGCAATAAAATTCAATGATCCAGTACCACGTAGTATGCCCTTGAAAATACGGCAATAAAATTCAGGTGTCCAGTTAAAAATATGACAAAAATTCAGGGGTCCAGCAGTAAGCCCTTGAAAATACGACAATAAAATTCAGGGGTCCAGTAGTATGCCCTTGAAAATACGGCAATAAAACGCAGGGGTCCAGTAGTATGCCCTTGAAAATACAAAAATAAAATTCAGGGGTCCGGTAGTATGCCCTTGAAAATACGGCAATAAAATTCAGGGGCGCAGTAGTATGCCCTTAAAAATACAGTAGTAAACTTCAAGCGTCCAGTAGTATGCCCTTGAAAATACAGAAATAAAATGCAGGGGTCCAGTTGTATGCCCTTGAAAATATGGCAATAAAATTCAGGGGTCCAGTAGTATGCCCTTGAAAATACGACAATAAAATGCAGGGGTCCAGTAGTATGCCCTTGTGGATACGACGATAAACTTCAGGGGCCATAGAGGACACAGGAGCAATGTCTGTCCTTATCCGCACACATTGCTCAAAAACTGAGTAATTTGTTTATCGCGTTGTGGGGGGTGTCTTGATACGACTGTGAACGTGACATCAGCACACCACAACACCACCTACACACGGCAACACAGATCCAAAGAAGATTAAGCACATTCCTGTCTGGGATACGAACTCTCGCTCCCAGTGTTCTGTCAGTACAAAAGACGCTATTATTAAAATTAAAAACAGAAATTCTCTCTTTGTGGTAGAAACGTACGAACTGTAAAGTAAATCGAAAAACCAGTTCTCAAAAGCCCTCTATAAAACACCTGTTGTTGCGAGACCCCTAGAGTGAAGCCGGCCATCCGGACATAAAACCGAACTTGCCCGCAGCCGACCTTGGTCATGGAGAGTACAGTGTTGGTGATTTAACACGGCACACCTGACAGTGCTGTCACTGCAGTGACGCCCAAACAAAGCGGTGAGACCTGAACAGGTGGTCAGTTCAAGCTGCTATACTGAGAACTGCAGGGGATAATCCACTTGCTGCCTCAGCCTACCTGTAGGTGTGTGCTGTTGTCATATAGTTAATTAATGACCTAAAACTCAATTAACTAATCAACCATTTAATGGGTCAGACAACTAAACAAAGGATCAAACAAGTAATTCACTAAAAAAGTAACCAGCCAAACGAAGAAACCAAGCAGCAGACTTAATAAACAACGGCCCTTTTCTCAACTAAGCGAATTAACTAATCAAGCAAATAACCAAGTAACTTAAAAGTCATACATACACATGTGGCTGTGTCTGTTTATTTATTTATTATGTTAAAAATTGTTATGAAAGTATCATTCCAAATGAAACGTAGTTTCACAGTAATTCAGAGAAAAATTACTTTCCTACTGCACTGATTTCTAATCCAGCAGATCTGTCATACGATTTTGCCGATCCCGGTGGCCGTGCGCTCTAAGGCGTAAGTGTGAAGCCCGTTGATTGCTGGGATTGCGGGTTCGAATCCCGTTGAGGGCTAGGATATTCGTCTCTTGCGTTTGTTTTGTGTTGTATAGGTAGCGGTCTCTATGACGAGCTGATCACCCGTCCAGAGGAGTTCTAGCGGCTGTGTGTGTGTGTGTGTGTGTGCGTGTGTGTGTGTGTCTGGGCGTGTGCGTGTGTCTAATTGTGTGCGATTTAGAAGTCTCAACAACGAGGAGGCCTAGGCCCAGTTTGGTCTGTTGCACCACAGACAAAGGAATCATAAGTTTTAGGTAGAAATCTACTTTACTAGCTATAACAAATACTAGTAACCATCAGAGAGAAGCCTGGATGAGTGCCAGAACCTGTTTGCACGCTGTGATATTTCCGTGCCGGGAATCGAACCCGATTGACTAAGCTACAGCGTAGTCACTGTACATCCAAAGCTCTCCGAGTAAAAAAAAGTACGTTTGAACGATGTTTAGTCTAGACACTCAGCACCAAATTTAATAAAAATCTGTTCAATTATTTTCCTTACGAAACAGACTGACAAACAAAGACTCGACATTCGACGTTCAGCGGCGGAATATGTGAAGTTTGCTGTTTTCAAGGATGTGACTCCGGGTGGTCTGGTAAATATCTCGGCATAAACTGCTGCTTCCATCTTCAGAGTAGGATAAGGACGCAGCAGGTTCTTCCAAAACAGGCTTAAGTTATACACTTTGTTGCAAAAATCGCAAAAAAAAATGTACAAAACTGGCAACACATACTAGAGAAACCAGTCCCCCACACGTTTTACCAGGTCTTGAAGCCGGGTCTCAGTAAGTGAAGGAGTAGGAGGGGTGGAGGTGGCGATTGTGTTTAAAACATAAGTCGAACTGGAGAGGTGTGGGTTAGACAAATATTGAGTCAGCTTTACCTGGCTATATCAACATATTGACATCGGAGCATTCTTCAAGGGCCCTGTACCCTGTCATCACGAACTACAGCATGAACTTAGGGTTCACACATCATCGCCCACGCACCCACGCACATCTCACGTCTGAGAATGGATACAACTGACATCACGAGGAAGCTGGTTGACATGAACAGCAAGGCTAATGGTTCTCTGGCATAACATTTCACTTTTATCTTTTGTCCTGTCTTACATCGTGACTGCATATAAAAGAACCGGGTTCAATCCTACCCGGATATGCCCGCTAATGCATCTTCTTTATGACGACGTAAGTTATTTAACTAAACCAACACAGTGAAGTACACTCAGTGTCGAAAAATGAACATTTTTCTAGCCTCCGAATGGTTCAAAACCGTTCATTATAATCCTTCGACAACGGTGTAACATGTGAAGCATCACTGTTGTGTATTTGGGATTTTTCCATCCTCACTGAGTATACATACACGACGTTTCGAAAGCAGATTGCTTGCTTCTTCAGGCGGAACAAAATCTTAAGAATAGTAACAATCTAAAAGGAATAAAAAACATACAAATTAGTATGTAAGAGACAAAAAAATGCAGTCCTCTAAATATTTTATTTTGTTGCTTGTTCCGATCCTGTAATTTTTATTTTTAATAACGAAAAATTTCATTTTATTTAATCACAATTTCAGACTGAGTTTTGTATACACTAATTTTATATTTAAATGTTTGGATTGTTTTGTCTCTCACATACGTATTTGTAGGTTTCTTGGTTATTTTAGGTTATTACTTATTCTTAGGATTGTAGTTCACCTGAAGAGAGAAGCAGTCTGCTTTCGAAACGTCGTGTTTGTATACTCAGTCCAAATACACATCAGTGATGGTTCACAACCATGTTTATCACAGCCTACCATTGGGCTGTCATATTAAGCCAGATGAGTCCAATCCACATCCTCCCTCTCTAACTTCTATTTATTCGTTTTTGTACTGTCCTCCCGTGTAAGTTTAGGTCTTGCTATTTGTGTATTCCGTTCAGAGTTTCGAACGAAAATTTACTTGTTCATATTCCGTCCCCCCGTGCGCGTCACATGCCTTGTTTGCCAAATACTTTGTAATCTCATCATTGGGCCGTGCCATGGCGCAGGCGGTTAGCCGCCTGCCTCCCACCGCGGAGACCCGGGTTCGATCCCGGGTCAGTCCATGTGGGATTTGTGGTGGACAAAGTGGCACTGGCACAGGTTTTTCCCCGAGTACTTCGGTTTTCCCGGTGCTCCGTTACTAGGAAAAAGGTCAAAAATAATAATCATCATCATCTTCATCTTCGCAGGGTTGCACAATAAGCCTCATGGCTGCAGTGCGTCCGTAGCGTCTGCTGCGGGGCCCTTCACCGCAAAAAAAATCTCATCGCTGCAATGCTATCCCGTGAGAAGTACGCCTCACGAAGCTGTCAAAGTTGCTGATCTTACAGCCTCCTGCCGCTTCTTGCTTCTGACATCCATGTACTGTTCTTAACTTTTGTCCAACAAATATGATCAATATACAGTCGAACTCGGTTATAACGTCATGAAAGGGACTGAATATTGTGTGTCGTTATAAACGACTGTAGTTATAACCGAGAAGTATAATGTTACGGTTAACAGTGACGAATTAATTGGTATCACAGAATATCTGTCTCTATAAGCGAGGTGTCGTATAAACCGATGTTGTTATAAGCGGGTTAGAATGTATTTTTCCCCTCTCTACTCCAATAGATACCGATGTTGTTTCCTGACGTAAACGCTGCCACAGCAAGATGTTGACCACTGACCACCGTCTAGTGCAGTGGCTGAGGCTGAGTGGAGTCACACCTCTGCTCCCCCTGTGTGCCTTCATGTTGTGGACGGGACAGTTTTTACGTTTTACCTATGTTCTTCCCTTAGGGTACAAACGAAAATGCATAAAGTTACTCCTGCGTATTGCAACCAAGACATAAGAGAACCAAGCAAAATTTTATCCAAGTGATCGTGACTTGTATTCAAGGGTGTCGGGTTCGAATCTCCGCTGAGATATCGATTACCCTGAGTAAGGTTTTCGCAATTTTCTCATTTCGTCCACGCTAATATCAGGATATAATCTCAAATTACATACCGAACATTTCCACGTTCCAGTTCTGCGTTCGATCTTGATGCCATTCAATGTTCACAGCCAAACTTCCTCAGGGCGTCGGTAATCAACACATTATAGGCTAAATTAAAGGAACAAAGCGGGGCTTATATATTTCTAAAAGGCAATAGTCACATTTTATTTTAAATACAGTCGGAAATATGCTGGCACGCCGAAACGCCTTACATCTGTTTAGCCCAGATAATGTAAGGCAACAAAGTCCAGTGACGTTTAGATTTATTGCGCAGTGATGCGTTACGTAATAAGTCATTTTTATAGGCACGCTGCCACACGACGTCATAGAACAAGTATGTCGAATCTTTTAAGCCCACAAATCAAACTGGTTGTTACAATTACTTCATGTTTTTGCATTTAAAAACGTTTCCTGTTGTCCACAGGGCATATTTATGTTCCTTCTGTGATACTTAGGTAAACCAGCCATTGTAATCTTAACCAGCTTTATCGGATGTATCTTTGTAATATAGATGCTATGTGTTTCGTGTGAGTTAGGAATTGAGCAATTAAATATTACTTAGATGAAATTTAACCTCAATTTGTAATACGCTTAGAAAATAAGAAATAAGAACTTGTAGATTAAAATACAATGAAATAGAAATTGGTGATATTAACAACTAAGATGAAAATACGAACTGGGGTGCTCATGCGAAAATAATACGTAAGTAAGCGTATGACGTAAGAGACGCTGAAAAGGTTTTACGTGACTGAAGTATTGTAATGTAGCTATAGCAGGAAGTTACAAGGACACGTATTATTTCCGTCAAAGTATTGACAAACAGGTTATTAATTAAAACAACTATACAAACAATGGCCAGCACTTTTAACGTCATTATTTTAAAAGCACCATCTTATATCCTTGTTAAATTGTTTCTTCATAAGTATGTACACTGACTGACGCAGCCGAGTTATTTGCACCCCTATTTCGCATTCAGAAAGAGCAGGTTCGATTTTGATCTGGATACGTGTCAAAATGACGAATTTTTTTTCTAACCAAATCACTGACTCTGTTTTTTAAAATAGGCCACGATCCTCAAAAATACGTCACACGGTGTCTTAAAATGCCGCTAAAGAATAAAAATAGATATATATCTTCTGAAATAGACTAAAGCATATATTTATCATATGATAATGCTGTGTGCTCTGTGGAGTGGGAAATGCGTGTGTTTTTAACTGTGAAAGGTCACTGAAAGAGATTACAAATGCTTAGAAAATTTATACGGAAAATGTGGACACAAAACACCAGTTGGGAAACCTAGGCGTAGACGGAAGAATAAAAAATTTATACCACACTACAAGATGTTACGTCCCAGAAGACGCTAATCTTTAGCCACCGCCAAGAGAACCTCACATTTCCTTTCAGACTGTTGCATCCAGGTCAAAATATTGCTTCAAGGGAAAAAGTTTAGAAAATGTGTTATGGTACGGTACAGCAAGCACTTCCATCTATGCTGAGTTAACTCCTTTAAGTTCAGTCGTAGGCTAACAAAACACATGTATGTCCTTCCGCATATTTCTTGGAATGATTCACCGGCTTGCAAGTTTCACTACGTATTGTGGCCAGCTTAGAGTGAGTGCGTGTGTGTGTGTATGTGTGTGTGTGTGCGTGCGTGTGTACCTACATGAGTATAAATGTATTACTGATTGAGCTTTGAGGTGTACCTGCAAGGTGTCACTGTCTTGAAGTACCACAGATACATTGGTACTTGCAGAATTAACACACTCCACATAGCAAGGTTCTTCTTGAGAAGCTAATAGTTGCTCAGCTAGCCAAGAAATTTCGCATATTTTATGGTACCCTAGCATTCATTATCGCATTAAACAGAGTCCATCACTTGCCCCTATCCTGATCCAGATCAATACGCCCCACAACATACCATTCTATTTTTGGATCCATTTTAATATTATCCCATCGACGCCTAGGTCTTCCTAGTGGTCTCTTTCTTTCAGGTTTCCCTCACCAAAACCATGTATGCACCTATTCTAGTCCCATACGTACTACATACCGCGCCTATCTTGTTCTTCTTAATTTCATCATCCCAATCATCCGGTACTAAAAATCCATTTTCTTTCAGACAAGGAAATGACGCCTTAAGTCCGAATCAGAGTCAAGGTCACAGCTGTGTTTCCTGGTTTATAAGGATGTTCTGTCTAGTGCATTGTCACTCAAACCTTCCCACTTCCACACCCTTGCTGTCTCTTCGACAACATGATTTATAGCTTCCCACCATCTTCCCGTGCTGTGCTTCATCAGCAGATTTTCCTGCATTGGAACGAGGATAGAGGTCGCGTTTTCTTTTTTCGCGGAAGAATATCATTAACAGGTGCGCCTTGTTTCTGTGAACTAAATTACATGATTATACTGGTATTTTATTGGTTATCAACGTGTTACTGGGGCGTTTGTTTATAAATAATTCTTATTCTTGCAGAATTTAGAACACACACAAAGATAGATCATAATACCAGGAATACAGGTACTATTTCTTCGGTTCCGCCTGTAGCCAAATTGTTGTGCTTAGGTTCACGAGAGGTTTGTAAGAACGTGCATTGTTTATGTCAAATTTTATTTACAGTAAACATTCTTTGTACAGAGACGTTCGTCATGAGAAGAAACATGTTATAATGAATTTTCCGCTTTGTTTCGTCCTAATAGACATTGGTTTATCCATCTCTTACTTGGTCCACCAAAGTTTCTTCTCTGGGTTGCAAAGTATTCATAAACAAAGTTAAGAGCTGTTGTATCGTTTATTTTTAATAAACGTTGTTTCCATTAACATCTATACTACAAAACAATTTCACTTCGGTCGTACATATTTAGTTCTTCTCTTATACATTCGCGGGGCACGCGGTGGCGCAGTTGGTTTTGAGGCACTGGGCTACAAACTGGCAGGTCGCGGGTTCGATTCCTGATGGTGCCAATTGACATAATCCTGTCGGCCGCACTATGGCCCTGGGGTCGACTCAGCGTCTAACTGAAATGAGTACCAGGAATATTTCCTGGGGGGTTAATGCGGCGGGTGCATGTGGCCGACAACCTTACCACCTTCATGTGCGGACTGTCTAGAAATCTGGGAGCCTCGACCTCCTGGGACCCTTAGGGCCTGCCCAGGCCTGTAATGGGACTGCTTTACCTTTACATTATATATTCGCTTCTTTTGTGGTCATATATTTCATATCTTGCACATAACTTAAAAAATTTAATCTCAGTTTTCTCGGTTCTTCTTTCTTGCTGCTTTTAAAGTCCAGTTCTCACACTAATATGGCAGCGTTGGCATGGGCATTATCTTGCATAATTTCAATAATATTTCCTTATTACTTTTTCTAAATGTGTGTTGAATTCATACATACAAAGATATTGGAAAGTTTGTATTTGATTTCTATACCAGTGCAACCGAATTATTTCTGACCACAGATTGCTGACCACAAGCAATGCGTACGGAAGTGTAGATATTTTTATGACCAACCGTCTTATCAGATCTCACATTTCTGTGGTACATAATATAGTTGATAAATTTCATACCATGAAACCAAAATATAAATAGATATCTTATATTTCTTTCGAAACCCCCCCCCCCCCCACCCAGCATACAATTAATGTTTTCTGTCTGATGACAGATGCTATACACTCACTATTATATAAAGCATAGCCCAATCTGCAGAATACAGTGTCAACTTATGGGCAAAGACGCCATGATTACTTGTGATCTTCTTTACTGAGGCTTCGGGTGAGATTATTGCCCATATCTTCAGGGTAGTCGAAGCAGGCCCATGGTGCCATACTCCAGAAGACTGTAATCTTCACATGCAGCACTGTTAAAAACTCAGATCACACTCACGAAGATACATGTCTTTTGTCACTATGCCGCATGCAACTAACGCATTAACCAGTCCTATTTGTGTTTACAGGTTTTGCGACTGTACGGCGCCGAAGTGGTTAATAGCCCAATAGGTGAGTTTTATGATGCCACGTTACTTCGTTGTTAGGCTTAATAGTATTTCTGAATAAGGAGTAGAGGAATATTGGAGCTTTTTGGGGGGATTTTTTCTGGGTGATTATTTTGCAATAAATCAAGGGAACAGAAAAGGAGAAAATGTAAGATTACTCAATAGCATTCCACCACAGGACACACAGAAATACACATCAATACTCAGTCTATTTACAAAATCGTTCCGTACGTATTTTATTCTTAAAAGGACATTCTCAGGGAGAGCAACACTTATGATGCAAACACTGATTTACTGAAAGTTTCAAAATTGACAAGATACGAACATTCAGAAAAACTGTGTGTAATTTTGTGTGTCTGTTAAAAGCCAAGTGGTTATTATGTGCACCACCAGGTTTCACATTTAAACAATATTACGTTCCGCCCAGAGAACGCATTTATATGTGTTTGGTATGATACAGGCGACAATGTGAAATCATTTTTCTGCACAGAATCAAAGAATTTGTTTTTTATAATGGTAAAGGAGTGTGTTCACCGCGCGGTACGAACTGAATTTTCAATACAGTTCAGGTTAATTCCATCTGCAATGTGTTAATGTTAAAATATGCAGTAATATTCCACCTCTTGTCTAAGAAAAGCCATTTAAGACCGAAATATGTCGGAACTACTCTTGTAAATAAATGGCAAATGGATGTGTGCCTTTTGTACAGTGATTGTGAATGGTTATATATTGTTATACATTGTCATATATTTTGAACACGATACGGAATTAATACATTACAAAAGGAGAGGATTTAATTTGCAAAAAAACTCCGCTGTTGAAGATTATGTAATCATAACGTAATCTGAAGTGAAATCTGAGAAGTTGTAACATGATCCCTGAATGACGTATTTGGAAAGAAACTGTAGTCACCCACTCCAGGCAATACACCGGAATTTTTCTGGAGAGACTGAGGAAAAGCATGACAACCTCGGCAGGTCAGCTGACGGAACGGGCAAGGCTCGAATTTGGTATCTTATTGATAAAATTCTATAGCATTGGTGTTGATGATGACAATGATGATGATGATGATGATGATGACAATGATGATGATGATTATGATGATGATAGACCGCTAAGGAACATATTTGCGCCTATGAGGGACGAGGTAAGAGGGAAATGGAAGAGGCTACATAAAGAGGAACTTGATGATTTGTACTAACCAAATATTATTGGGGCGATCAAATCAAGAAGAATGTGACGGGCGGAACGTGTGGCACGTATGGGGGAGAGAGGAGGTGCATGCAGGGTTTTGGTGGAGAAGCCTGAGGTATGAAACCACTTGGAAAACCTAAGCATAAATGAGACGATAATGTTAGAATAGATCTTCCAGAACTAGAAAGGAGAGGGGGGGGGGGGTGGATTGGATTGATCTGGCTCAGGATAGGCACAAGTAGCAAGGTCTCGTGAAGGCAGTAACGGCCTTGTGGGTTGCCTAAAATGCGGGGGATTTCTTGACTGGCTGAGGAACCGTTAGATTCTCCAGAAGGACTGCTCCATAGAGTTATTTGACAAAAGCGACAGTCATAATAATAATAATAATAATAATAAATACTGCGGAAAGTGCTAATGTAGAAGCACAAAAGAGTTTAATATTGAAGACAGCGCTATATGCACCATTAACAGTACGCACGGAATAGCTGCGACACTGTATACCCTAGAAACATGGTTTGTTTCAGGTATGTAAGTGTGAATACCCTGCATAAAGGAGATGATGATGATGATGATGATAATAATAATAGATAGGGAAGTCCTGGATTTAAATGTCGACCTGTAGACCACCTACCCAGCTGCGGTTATCATGTTGTTCCTCAGGCACTCCAGCGCATGCCGCGATATTTTCTCCTACTGGGCCACAACCAGTCGCTTACTCACACTTTTCAAGCCGTTATTCTCTAACCACACCGCTCGACTGTACAGCCTGGTCTACTCACATGATCTTTCAGTAGACTACAAGATACATAAGTAAGTAACAGCAAACTGGCGTCTTAAGGGTGCACCGGTTCTGATTGTGTGAGTTTAGACGTTGCTGTCATGTTATTGTTCGCTCTATTGTAAATTGCTGTAAAGATGGATGTAGAATACTGATCATGTAGTTACAGAATGAAGCAAAATTTTTCTATAACAATTCTTATCCTTCATTTCGTTCGCCAATCAAGCAGTGTAAATTGTCATTAGGGTTGTTAACGCACGGTGGAGCCAACAAAACAAATGGTTGACTAACTCCATGGAGTAGAGGCGTTCTTGAGAAGCTGACAGTTCCTCAGCAAGTCAAGAAATTCCCCGCATTTTATGGAACCCAAAGGTTCGTTAACGTATTCACAAGAGCCCACCGCCTGTCCCTATTCTGAGCCAGCTCAATCCAGTCTATGCCCCCATCCCACGTCTTGAAGATCCATTTTAATATTATCCTCCCATCTACGCCTGGGTCTCCCAAGTGGTCGCCTTCCCTTAGGTCTCCCTACCAAAGTCCTGTATGGACCTCTCTTTTCCCCCATACGTGCTACATACCCAGCCCATCTCATTCTTCTCGATTTGATCGCCCGAGTAATATTTGGTGATGAGTACAGATCATTAAGTTCCTCCTTATGTAGTCTTCTCCACTCCCCTGTCGCCTCGAAGCAAATGGTTTGTCCAACAGACGTTTCTCTTCACCGATCACTGAACCCCAATACATAACGCGCACGGGGCGTAGCTTGTGTGAACATTAAGCGAGTTGTTTGTTCACATCTACACGTTCCGCAAATATGAACCTGATGACGTAATAATGAACCTATTTAAAGACGAAGCGTACCTGTTTTATATAAGGACTCAGTGCGCACCGCGCTGTAAACACTCTCCACTTCGGTTATAAAAACCAGTCTCTTAATGTTTTATAAGGCAAAAGTTGCTGTTTGTTCTGAGATCCGTACAAAACACATAAACGCAATGTGGGCACCACGTAGAATTTTTTAATGTTAAACCTGGTGGTATGTAAAGTTACCGCTAGGCTTTAAAAGGTTAATATGATTTACTCGTAACAGTTGCGTTCAGTCCTTTGAGTGCATTTATGTGCGAGCAGAAGTAGTGGCGATAATTACGGATTATAGCAGAGTTTAACCACCTGTTTATGTGTCAAATTCCTGTTGCTTAGGAACTGGCAGGTAAAATTGCTAAAACGTTGTAAAGTTGCCATATTTGTAATATCTAAACCTGAAAAATGTTACGTAAACAAATGGGTAAACTGTCGCTGTGTCTACAAAAGTACGTAGGACCGGCCGAAATCATGTGGGTGCCCTGGGGTAAGCTAATAATTTTGTTCCACCCTGAAACCAATATTCTTTAAACTTTTTCGGCCTGGGACAGCGCTGGCGAAATTTTTGAGGGCGGTTGCCCAGATTGGGGATATTTTTCGGAGGAATTCTTTGGCATGTTGAAACCCGAGTTTATTAGCACCATATTTGTGATTAATCCTGTAATATCTTGCCTGCACCCCGGTTAGCTGCCCGGCTGGCCCTCCACTTTGTCCATCCGTGGAAGTACCTTTTCGAAAAAAAAACGTGGAAGAAGGCGTTTACAGCTCCACAAATTCATTTTGAGCCCATTTTGAAGGCGATAATGGACATCAGGGTTCTGTTATTTGTCGAGCAACTAGCAGTGTCTTAAATAACCCGTACCGCAATGACAGTTAATTAGTAATTTTGTTAATTAATTTATTTACGTACTTAACACCGAGGGGAATGCGGTTAAGCAGTTGGTTGAAGCACCGCGCTACAAGCCGGACGGCCGCGCTTTCAATTCCCGATGGTGTCAATGGAATTTTTCATTCATTTAATTCTTCCGGCCGCACTATGGCCCTGGGGGTAGACTCAACCTCTAACAGAAATGAATACCAGGAATTTCTCATGGGGGCTAAAGGCGGCCGGTGCTTGGAGGGCTGACAAACTTGCCACCTTCACGTGCCGATTTGAAATGTGGGAGCCTCAACCTCCTGGAACCCTAGGGGCCTGTTCAGGCCCCTAATGGGACTGCTTTATCTTCAGCTTTTACTTAACAGCCAAGTTCGTAAGCGTCCGTCCTTCAACGTGACTGCTTTCAGTTAGTAATCTATGAGAATGGAAACTCGTCAATAGCTGTCTGGAGTGCCGGAATGCCGGTTATTAAGAATGACAGGCCTGTCAGCGTAGGGAATTAGCATCAGAAAGACCGAGTCAGAACAGACCTTCGCCTTTAAAGTAACTGGTCGACATTGCGTCTTCGGGTGTCACATTGCGCTTTGCTCTTGTTCTGGAATATAATACGATTATAAAAAGTTTTGTCTTTCTTCTTCCGACAAATGTTTCGCATGGAAATTGAGTTGGATGATTAAAGCCGATAAAGAATTTGACGACAACGCAATGTGTCAGCAGCCCTTTATCGTACAGCTGTCCAGACAACTGTAACTGAGATCAGACTAGTCTTTTCAAGGTCATGAATCTAGAGATTCTATTAGACTCTTTTAAAGGTAAAGCTATCCCTACACAGGCCTGGACAGGCCCTGAGGGTTCCAGACAATCGGCACATGAAGGTGGTAAGGTTGTCATCCCTAAGCACCGGCCGCCTTTACCCATAGGAAATATTACTGGTACTCATTTCTGTTAGAAGCTGAGCCGACTCCAGGGCCATAGTGCGACCGGAAGGATTATGTCAATCAAAAATTTCAATGACATGGCTGAGAATCGAACCTGCGACCTTCCGGCTTGTAGCGCAGTGTCTCAACCAACTGCACCACCGCGTGTCCCCTGTTCGATTCTTAGAACAACCAAATTGAAAACACTTGTTTGTCGCTTATGTCTGTACACGTGGCTCGAAGACGTCCTGGCTTCTCAACAATACGGCATAAGTTGAAGGTATGAATTCATGTTTTAGGTAGGCATTGTTTTCGTGTTTGGCTCCGGTAATGGGAAGACAGAGGCGGGATAACTCAGTCGGTGTGGTGAGAAGACTTCAGCCTGGACGACCAAGGGATCGTGTTTTGATTTCCGGCGACTGCAAAAGACTTTTCTGTTCTCCAGAGCTTCCAAAAGGGCTCTGGGGTCCAACCTGTCTTCTGTCCGTTGGGTATAGGAGGACTATTTTCCGGGAGTCAAAGCCACCGTGCCGTGATGCTAGCAGCCGCTTCTAATGACAACGTTAAAGAGTGCGTAAATCTATATCCCCCCCCCCCCGCCAGTGTACCTTAAATTTGCGGAGCGCGCGAGAGCAGACATTACGGAACAAAATGATGTGACAGAATTCAATGCGAACTGTGTATCTGGTTCACTGTCCTTCCAACTCAAGAAAAGAGCCTTCCACACTCACTGAGATGGTTTCTGGGCCCAGTTAATGTAGACGCTGCGAGATGGGGCGGACAGCCTCTGACTTCTGTTTTAAACACGGTTATATACTTTCTGTAAAAGTACGCACTAGCCTTCAGTCGGCAGGACTTTACAATCACATAGCACAACCAGGCTACTCCGTCATGTAAATGCGTAGTCCTTCTGTTTTACTTAAATTTTTTGAAATGATGGCGAAATTTTTGTATTTTTAAAATTTCCAAAACTGTACCAAATTCCAAAACTACTATTGCATCGGGCTGTTTTTCTATATTGGATTTAAACCATTTGATTACCTGTAATAATAATAATAATAATAATAATAATAATATTAATAATCATAATAATAATAATAATAATATTATTATTATTATTACTACTATTACTTCAAAATATGTCAGTCTAACTTCATAAATCCGAAAAATTTGTCCTGTATTTTTAAGACAAGTTTTGTAAGGTTCTTTAGAGCAGTAAACATAAAAACGGCTCTCAACGTGAAATTAATGTTTTCTTTCATAATTTATGCCTACATGTTTTTACTCTTGCAGCAGTTACGGGCACTGCCATTCTGACAGATGTACAATAAATACATACGCAGTTCATCTTTATTAATGTGAGAAGAGAAAATTCATTTTTGTTGGGACATCCAAAATGCTTTCAAGAATCATATTTTTTTAACAGAACAAAAGAAAACCTTTAATTGAAGATACGGGAGTGTCCATTCTTCAGCTGATAACGCGCGCGTTACCGATCGCAACACGACACGCATCACGGTATAAGACGGTATATAGAATTAGCCGGGCACTGACAAAGTCTGGACGCCACTACTCAGTTCGTTACGTCACAAACACCATTTCAAACTCCCGGATTTTCTGTAATAACGCCTTGATTTCTGCTCACCTTCACACAAACAAAACGACACTCAGCAACAAGAAGATAACACACTCACCTGCATGAAGATCGCGTGAGGTTCAGAGATGCACTCGTATACTTATTGCTGCACTTTCAACACTCAGGCACTGCCGATTAGTACTGAAGACGCTCCTGCACAGGCCAGCTAGAGAACCAGTCACCCGTCGGCTTCCCATACTACCCCCCTCGGGGCCCCCACTCTGTAACCGGCCGGCTCCAGCGCGTCTAGCCCGACCCGATCACGGGGACTTCCAACCATTCCACTTCTCTTTTACTCCATTCTACAGCTGTGACCAGTACAAGCAGCTTGTATTCTCAGACTGCCCAATCGCAAACCTACAAAGAGATTCTCCATTTTAAAAGTTTTGTTCGTGTGTGAACAGTCGAATGTTGAAGAAATTCCCCATCACTTTTATTCCCATTTGTTTTCGGCCCCTCCATCATCAGCCAGTCCCTTGTTATTATCAGTATACCTGTCGTAGGTTAACAAATTTGCTGGTTAAGTCCAAGTTTATATAAAGGAATTAAGTTCCTAAAACAGTTGAAGAATAACATTATAATCTTTTGTTGTAGTGAGTAATGTCTCCAATTTACCTTTTCTTTACGTAACTTTTCTGCTGCCTATAAATCCACCCGCTAAACTATTCCGTTCGTGCTGTTCCGTACTGTGTACTGTCACACCGTTTGCATGTGCAGTTGAATTTAGTTACGAGGTACCGCGACAACCTACACTGTTTGTTTTTGTGTTTGTTGGTTTATAACTTGTCTTTGTCTTATTTTTTTGTAACAATAGCTTTTGAGTTGTAGTTGTTTTGATGGACTGAAACATACATTATTAAAAGTTTATATATTATAGGCAGTAAGCGATTTGGTGGAAATCCTATATACAACCTGCATGCCTAATCAAATATCGATGACGTATGAATTCTCATTTTAAGGTCATATAGAAGCCCACTTGGTAACTTGTGTGTTTATAACAAGGCGATCCACTGCCATGAGTGAAATGTATTTTTCTTTGTTTCCGGCTATTCAGATAGGCCTGAATAGAACCAAAAATAATAGGAAGGTAAGAGGACTGGGGTAATGGAATCCGGTATTCTTGGTCCCCTTGAACTTTGAGAATGGCGGCAATAGGTTCGTTCGAAAGGTCTGCAAACAGTCACTCAACAACGCAGCGCCATGGCCCAGAAGACCTGAATCCTCAACCTTTAAAAATGTATAATCTCTTATGTGTACTATAGAAATATTTCGCATATGTTCAAAATTGTAACACATTTTAAATTTTTAATAGTTTTTATAAAACGGAAGAATTGAGAAACATATAAAAAATTAGCTGGTGAACGTGGATGGAGAATTTGTACGTAGATGGGAGGATAATATGAGGACACGGTGTCTGGCTCAGGATGGGTCACAAGAGTGACCTCTTGTGACCCCTGCAATGAACTATCGTCATTCTGTGGTCTGTCTTACGACAGGTCCATAGCCTCTTCCACAGCGAGTTCTCCACAGGGTGCGATCTAGTGCTTCCTCTTTCAATTTCTACTATATTTTCTTTTCCCTAATGTCATCCAGTAGCTGCTTACGCCTTCTTCCCCTTCTTCCAATCATTTCTATCTTTCCCTCCAACTTTCCTCCAATCACGTGTTTTAGAAGGCAGTTCCTACGCAAGATGTGACCAATCCAGTTAGCCTTCCTTCTTTTTACCGTATGTAGGATACCCCTGTCCTCCTCGACCCTATGTAATACTTCTTCATTTCTCACACGATAGGTCCAGCTGATCTCCATTCTTCTCCAGCACCACATTTCAAAACCATCCGGTACTTTTGATCTACTTTCCGAAGCGTCCACGTTTCAGCACCACACAAAAAACTATGATCCAAATGTAGTGCTTTATTTGTTTCGTCCTTAAATTTAAGGCCAATTTGCTGGTGAAAGGATTTTTCTCAATGAAACAATGGGACAAAAATGGAGAAGGGAAATTTTTTGATAGGCTGAGGGAGTATTGACTTATCAAGGACTCTGCTAAGCGCAGCAAGTTAATTTTAAGGCAACTAGAATTATTACAGGCAACATTTGTACACAAATTTAGCTCTATGAAAAAACTGAATGTACTAAGTACCTCCCTGATATGAATCTCCGTCTGTCGGAAGGTAAATAATTTGCACGTTTTATATTTTATTTCAAATTAATTATTCAAAATGTTACAAACTGCAGGGATAGTATTGATGTCGGTCGTGGCAATGTTGCGTGGCTTTTCGCAGATACAGAACATTCACTTTGGGTGAAACAGCATTTTAATATATGAAACAGCTAGGTGTTTACTGTAAAAACAGTTAGGTGTTTACTGTAAAACTGTTAGGTGTTTACTGTAAAACAGTTGGGTGTTTACTGTAAAACAGTTAGGTGTTCACTGGAAAACAGTTAGGTGTTTACTGGAAAACAGTTAAGTGTTTACTGTAAAACAGTTAGGTGTTTTCTGGAAAACAGTTAGGTGTTTACGGTAAAACAGTTAGGTGTTCACTGGAAAACAGTTAGGTGTTTACTGGAAAACAGTTAGGTGTTTACAGCAAACAGTTAGGTGTTTACTGGAAAAGAGTTAGGTGTTTACAGTAAAACAGTTAGGTGTTTACTGGAAACAGTTAGGTGTTTACTGGAAAACAGTTGGGTGTTTACTGGAAAACAGTTAGGTGTTTACAGTAAAACAGTTAGGTGTTTACTGTAAAACAGTTAAGTGTTTATTGTAAAACAGTTACGTGTTTACTGGAAAACAGTTAGGTGTTTACAGTAAAACAGTTAGGTGTTTACAGTAAAACAGTTAGGTGTTTACTGTAAAACAATTAAATGTTTATTGTAAAAACAGAATAAAAAATTGAAGTAATTTTTTCCTCATCAATATCCTTGAAATTCTTTTCAAAATTTGGGAGTGTAAAGATACGACAGCCTAACGATGCTATGTGACCATGAGGTCTTCAGCAGCGTGCTTATTAAATTAAAATGAATAGATTTTTCTAGTTAAAATTACGAGTTTTTAGTTTGGAAATATATTGTAAATAAATATCCTTCAGAAATATTTTTAAAATATTAGGCGCAAAACCAATTTTTTTTAATCAACTTAATTTTTTTTCCTGCTTCTAAGAAACTTCAACGGGTCTGTGTTATGAAGATCGTTTTGTTAAAGTGTGTAGCGAATTAATATGTGACGGTACAAGAAATCAAATATAATCCATGTATACAGTGTGGGCGAGATACAGTACTAACTAACTAACTAACTAACTAACTAACTAACTAACTAACTAACTAACTAATTACTGACTGACTGACTGACTGACTGACTGACTGACTGACTGACTGACTATGTCCATGGAGCAGAGGTCTTCTTGAGAAGCTAACAGTTTCTCAGCTAGTCAAGAAATTCCCCGTATTTTATGGAACCCGGAGGCTCATTACAGCCTTTACAAGAGCCCGCCACCTGTCCCTATCCTGAGCCAGCTCAATCCAGTCCATACCCCATCCCACTTCTTGAAGATCCATCTTAATATCATCCTCCAATCTACGCCTGGGTCTCCCAAGTTGTTGCCTTCCCTCAGGTCTCCCCACCAAAATCCTGTATGCACCTCTGTATTCCCCCATATATGCTACATGCCCCACCCATCTCATTCTTCTCGATTTGATTACCCGACTAATATTTGGTGATGAGTACAGGTCATTAAGTTCCTCGTTATGTAGTCTTCTCCACTCCCCTGTCGCCTCGTTCCTCTTAGGCCCAAATATCCTCCTCAGCACCCTATTCTCGAACACCCTCAGGCTTTGTTCGAGATGTGGCACTACCGAACCTTAACAGCAGCCGGTTCACATAAATATCCTTGTCCTTAATGGGTTAAATAACCTAATGGATCTGTAAATATATATACAGTAACTGGTTTCGTGTACATACTGCTATTTGCTAAGGAAAAGGACTTCACATCTGTCAGACACAGGTTGTTAGCGGTGATTAAATATTGCCTATACACGTGCGTTGACCTTTAATTTTTAAATTTCTCACGAGATAACTTGCTATGACAATGGGACTGGTCCGTGACACTGGTTTTTATTGACGCTTCTTTTCCACAATTTCTCCGCAGGATAAGCGCATCCCACCTCAGCATATGTTAGATGCTGTGACAGTTGACAGATGTCATTCGGATTCCCTCACATTGAACAACATTTCAACACTACAACTTCCTTTATTCTATTGCATGATTCTTTAACGGCGCTCTCACTGGCTCAGATTCTATGGCGTCAAATGAAGGAATGATTACTGCAAATGAATTTGAAATATTGCGGAATGACGCCGTCGTCGTCTGATTAGAGCTGAGGCTGAGGTAATTCGCGAAAGACCTCAGGATGGCATACGTCTCGGTCTAGGGTCGAACCAGCTATCTCCCGATTCCAAAACGGAACCTTGAAAGCGTTTAGCCACTTGTTTCGTCTTGTTTCACGAAATTTCAGTTAATTAATTATTTTTTACTTTAATTGTAATTAAATTTTTGTGCGTTTGCTGTGGTGTGAGCAACGAAATTTATCTTCCTCGAAAATGCAACAAGGTATTTGGTGGCTCCTGGTTTAGTCTCAATAAAAACAAATTAGTTTACACTTCTGATTTAGTTATCGACTGGCAATGTCTAATAGCTAAATTCCTTTTTTTCTTTTAATTTTTTATTGATTTTAGTTCTGTCTTTCTTCTTCTTCTTCATTCTATACTCTTAGTCCATAGTGTTAAATTTAAACCAATTAACGATCATGAGTAATATAAGATTATATATGACACGTGTAATTTAGCCCAATATATTTCCTTTCAACGAATATCCTTCAAGGATAACCCTATTGCAAAGCGACGAGTTACTGCATTTTATGTGAGAAAGGGTGCAGGCGCAGAACCAACAGAGTCAGTGCCTGTACTAGGCTACTCATCGATACCCGATAATCGAAACTTAAAATTGAAATAAGAGGGCTGGAATTTTATCTTCTCCAAAACGACCAGAGCCGAGAACCACCAAATCAGTGGGTGTTGCAGGTTACGTGAAATATGGGATTCAGTACAGAAACTGGAGAAAGCAGATTCTTTTGAAACGTTACTAAATATCCATCATTATAACGCGCCGTATAAAATCAAGCCCCAGTATTTAGGTTTTTAGACTGTTATTTTTGACTCCTCCTGACTCTCTGTATGGTGTCGAGGTCAGGAATGCAAGGAACTTGACCTCCCCCTGCACCCCATACACATAATTGAGCCGGGACTTACAAAATCAGAACAGTAGAAAAAAGTGTCCTGGAAGTAGGGCAATCCCAGTCCGATAGTTAGCCCTTTAAAGACGAAGCGTATCTGTTTTATATAAGGACTCAGTGCGTACCGCGCTGTAAACACTCTCCACTTCGGTTATAAAACCCAGTCTCTTAATGTTTTATAAGGCAAAAGTTGCTGTTTGTTCTGAGATCCGTACAAAACACATAAACGCAATGTGGGCACCACGTAGAATTTTTTAATGTTAAACCTGGTCGTATGTAAAGTTACCGCTAGGCTTTAAAAGGTTGGTGTGTGTTGGTGTTGATTGGTGTGTTTAGAGGTTCTTTTCTTTGACAGACGAAAACTGTGGTTACACTGAACTTATATAAAAGCATGAACATTGAAATACTGTCTTTGTTCTCTCTGCATTCTTCTCTCGTAATTATAGTTTATGATTCGTACGACAGGTGGCAGTAATTGCCGAAAAGTACCTGTCCTTATGAAACAGTCTACAGGTCGGTACGGCAGACTCAGTCTTTGCCGACAAATTACCTGTAGATAGTACACAGAGTTTTAGTAACGCCACGCTGAATACTGCAGCGAGTTCAGCTTCATCAGTCTCCGTGCAGGAATTGATGTCGTCCGCTCTAACGGCGTGCAATTCTGCATTGGTCTGAATACTGCAGGTAGGGCGGATGTCATCGGTCGTTACGCAGCAGCGAATCTATGAACGGGTTACGCTTTAAGCTAAGCACTTTCTGACATCCATTTTTCTTCAAGAACCCCTTGAGTTTCTGTCGTGTATATCATATCAGTGACGTAACTCAAGCGTACCGCGTAGCGGCTCTCGTGCATCAGGGTTGATTACTGGAAGTTTTATCTGTGGAAACTGTAAGCACAGACGGGAGATGTGAAATTATTTCCTTTGAAATATCTGCTGGATTTGTATTGTAGTTCCATTACGTGAAAACCATATGTATAGAACAGCTGACAGGCTTCTTTATGCAATACGACATAGTGAAAATATGTGAGGGTCGTTCTTCCTGCAGAAGGATAAAGATGTGACTCATTTGACAAACATCAGAGGATGCCACGCCGTCTCTGCGCACAGCGCGCTGACTTACGTAACGGGAAGGTCATGTATGTCCGTTCTCATGGTTAATTTTTCAAAAACTTGATAGAAGTGTATGAAATTTGGTATGGAATAACCACAGTGTAAGTTGATTTCAGGCTTTCGCAGTGGTGCAAAAGATATCTTTGCTCTTCTTGGATGTTATTTACCGACGTTTCGGGACAACCTATCGGCTCCATCTACAAGGGTAAAGCACTCCAAGACTTGAATTACTTCAGCCTTGAAGATGGGACCGATAGGTGGCACCGAAACTTCGGTAAATAACTACCAGTTTGCGCCGCGTGGTATCCCAGAAGGGTGAAGGTCACGTAGTGTAAGTTATTAGGAAGGTTTTGTTCATATCACAACTGCACAGAAATACAGAGGGTTAGCGAAGATGAAGAACAAGTAAAGGCTAGGGTAGGGTGTATGACGCCGTGAAATTTATTAAACGCGTTACTTATTTCTACCAAACGACGCCCCGGCGTCATATCTAAGGTTGTCACAGTGTCTGATACACACTGACACAGGAACATAAAATCACAGAAGAAGGAAAATTATTTCAACATTTTAAAGTGCTACGTACCAATTGTTAAAACATTAAGAAACCCTGCCTTGTGCTATACGCGGCACTGTGATAAGTTTTCCGACAAATGTTTCGGTTTTCCTCTGTCCGAATCATTCCGTCATTCCACCGGCAGTCCATAGTCTGTTTCGTTCATACACCGTTGACGCTGTATATACTTAGAAGGTGACAGCGTCGTTGAATAAGCACTCCTCCCTCTTTCCCTGTCCCAGCATGGAATCGAATCTTAGCAATTCAGGTACTTTCCTAAACCATTCCCCATCTCCACGTTAACTACTGGACAGACTATATATTCCTCACACAGTGCATTGTCATGAATCGTGCAATGTTAAAGAAAATCTACACGCACGTTTTAACATATATATCAACATATTTAATTATAATCCTACATGTTTCGAACCAATAACTGGTTCATCTTCAGGGGTGTCACAAATTACAATTACGTACATAATCCAGCAATATAAATCCAACTTTAAATACAATTATATTTAAAAGTTTTATTTATATTACTGGATTATATGTGTAATTGTAATTCGTGACATTCCTGAAGATGAACTAGTTATTGGTTCTGAACATGTAGGATTATAATTAAATATCTTGATAAATGTTAAAACGTGCGTGTATTTGGCATTTAACTTCCCACGATACTGTATAGACATACACACTGGCAAAACACCGAACGAGAATGGAGAGTATAGTTCACATCCAGTTGTCGTTTTTAAAAAATGATTTATGGAATTCCAACCCACGAAACGATAATAATGAGACAGGACAGTCGGAGTGACCGTGTTATTGGTGTTATATAAATAAGGGGTGCACAAATGTTCCAAAAATCTAAAAGCCACCTCGAAATTCTGGGAACCAGAACGGTGATATGAAGCAATTTACATACTGGCGACCCACAAATATTAGAAACCGATAACATACATAAGTACAAATTGGGAAAATAATGTTAAAGTAGGTTTTAAAGGAGGCGGAGGATTACAGATCTTGCTGTGGATTGCGGTGCACGAATGTAATTACATAAATTACATAAATAATACTACTTCGTCTGACACAAATTTTATTTATTATTATTTTTTCAAAATATTAATAAATAATAATAACGAATAAAAGGTGTGACAGACGGAGTGTGTAGTGTTATTTATGGAATTCTCTATACACAAAGGGATGGATAGCGTCGAAGAACAAACACAGTTAACCTGAATTTGCCAATTAGGCAGTTCAGTTGAACAGATCTGTGGCAAGACAGAGGAGAAGAATAAGGATACGTAGAAGGTGAAAGAGAAGTGGAAGTTAGTTGTTGCAAGGCTGTGACGTCACACAAAACGTGGTAATAAAAGTGTTAGGAGCGGGAGTTTATTCTACTGTTTTGTAGAGGTACATCTTGTGTGTGGTAGAGTCCTGCCTGCAGTCATGGCCGCTGGATCATGCCGGACAAGGCCCTCTGGAGATAGCAGCGGTCACCGGCAAAAGCACGACTCTTGTTTGAATACGTCTCCCACCGTCTCGCACTTTCGCTGTCCAAAATGTGCATGTCATCGCTTCACCGGCAATGTACTCACCCAGACACACAGAGGAGACGCGAGCTGATCTTCCAAACCAGCAGCTGTGAAGCCCACACCCCTTCTAAATCTTCCATCTCTACGTTGAATGTGGCAACAACTATAAATTTTACGCTAACAATTACACAATTATTGATGTATCTCTGTGCTTACCTCCTACTGGGACTGTTTTCGACTACATTATATTCTCCAGATATAATTTTAAAGTCTCACACCATTTTCACGTTTGTAGTTACTGCTAGGATATAGGCTAAATGATCCATATAGAACATTTATGTCCGTGACCGGTTTACGTATAAAATTTTACATTCCTGACTCCAATGTTTTATTAGTTACGCCAAGAAATATAAGTGTAAATATCAAAGTTTGCTGTGAAAATGTTGTTATTTTAATGTGCAGGTCCTTGAAGGTGTCTCGAAAAAAAAATGGTTACTTTAACCTCTCTGCATAGTAGTTTATTAATTTACTTTTCGACGTGACTATCTTTTGCAGTTAAATTCAAATCAAACAAGTATTTCTTGACCAAAGAGTATCATACAGCAATGTCTTTTGAAAATTTAGCAGACTGTCAGTTGGATGATGTATTCTTCACACAAATAGGAACGAAATGCTCCTAGTATTTTCTCAGATACTGATCATTGAAACCTACCCAGTTCAGAGACTTCCACATTAGAACTTATTTAGCAAACACACCTCCACGTTAGAACCTATCAAGTAAACACACCTCCACATTAGAACCTATCAAGTAAACACACCTCCACATTAAAACCTATTCAGTAAACACACCTCCAGATTAGAGCCTATCAAGTAAACACACCTCCACTTTAGAGCCTATCAAGTAAACACACCTCCACTTTAGAGCCTATCAAGTAAACACCTCCACATTACAGCCTATCAAGTAAACACACCTCCACATTAAAACCTATTCAGTAAACACACCTCCAGATTAGAGCCTATCAAGTAAACACACCTCCACTTTAGAGCCTATCAAGTAAACACACCTCCACTTTAGAGAATATCAAGTAAACACCTCCACATTACAGCCTATCAAGTAAACACACCTCCACATTATAACCTATTCAGTACACACACCTCCACATTCGAAGCTGTCAGACATACACATAACGGCATTAAGATCTAGCTAGAACACACCCTGTCTCCCTGTTTGACTTTGAGATCCATTTTAATATTATTTTCTTTGTTTGCGTCTGCATGTCACGTGGCCTGTCCTTTCACATTTTCCGATCCGAATATTGTACACTAAGAGTTTTTCATCAGGACCATTCGTGCTTCATGCACCGCCTACTATAACCTCGTTGATTTAATTGGCATAATAATATTAGACGAAGGAGCTTAAAGTGTCGTAAAACAGAAACTGACAATCATTGACAATCATTGCATGACTGCAGCTAAAATGATAAGGTTCTTTGCTGGTAACAAACTGTATAAATCTGCAGAGGGCTGAAACAAACACGAAAATTCCCCATTAACCTTTAAAACAAGAAGCGTATCTGTTTTATATAAGGACTCAGTCCGTACCGCGCTGTAAACACTCTCCACTTCGGTTATAAAAACCAGTCTCTTAATGTTTTATAAGGCAAAAGTTGCTGTTTGTTCTGAGATCCGTACAAAACACATAAACGCAATGTGGGCACCACGTAGAATTTTTTAACATTAAACCTGGCCGTATGTAAAGTTACCGCTAGGCTTTAAAAGGTTAACTAAATGTAGTGTTTAACCTCGGGGGTGGGGATTAACGTTCATTTAATACTAGCAAAAAAATTTGTTCTTGACTGATGTTATAATAAACTACATTAAAATAATTAAATGTGTTGAAAGGTTATCTTGCTTTTGGATTGAATTAAGGTTGATTCATATAGTTCGACATAATAAACATTTGAATGTGATACTAAGTCCATAAGAAACACTCCACTGTGAAATCACTTAGCATTCGCAAGGAGGGACTGAATAAAAACTCTAATGTGTCTGTACAGATGCTCTGTCATCCGATTTTCCAGCAAGGCACGTCTTACGTTACCGCTGATGAAATGTAATAAGACTGAACAGAAATGCGATAGGTCATTTCTCGAACGGAATCCGAAGAATGCGAACCGAGCAACGGACTCTCACGGACGGAATGGGTAAAGAAGAGGCACTTCCTGTGTCGGAGATACGTTGGGCCAGCTGTGTCAATTGACACTGGCACAGCTGACAGTTGCATTTCTACCGGCGCATTCCTGACACTGCACACTGCAACCAACCAACAGATGTACATAAAGATGTCAGTGTTTTTTGTCTTTCGTGCAGGACTGGGGAGAAGATAGCAGGCATGCTTAAGTTTCATAAACGTTTGACACGGTTTCACGCCATTCATTGCGTGCAATGGTACACACTTCCGTTCAACAAAGCCAACACCTGCACAACGCAGTTATGTGCTACGTAATATGCCCTTTTTTTTTAATATAGTGTTAATACCGTGCACTGCCGACAATGAAATCACAGAATACTCAGTCCAACAAAATGCACGGTATTGTTTTCAGTTATTTTACATTAAAATATGCCACAGTGAGACAAGTGCATATTAACAACATGCAATTGCAACGTCTCAAACAGTGTTTTAATACTTTATATCCATTGTACAAATATTGCTGTAATATCATTATGTTACACTGTATTTGCATAGTGTAATTATATCCTATCCATTGCGATTTAAACAGAGTCGAACTCGGTTATAACGCCACGAAAGGGACTGAATGTTTTGTGTCGTTATAAACGAGAGTCGTTATAACCGAGGAGTGTAATGTTGTGGTTAACTGTGAAGAATTAATTGGTAACACAGAACATCTGACGCTATAGACGAGGTGGCGTATAAAACCATGTCGTTATAAGTGGGTTCGGCTGTGTATTGGTGTAAATTCCCTGATGATGGCTTACGAATTCCGAAACATGTCGGAGTAAACAGAGAATGTTTGTTGCACGTTGAGGAGGTGTTGGCTGTGTGCACAGGACTTCAGATGTTGCCTGGCACCGGTCATTACACGTTTTTGTTTGTATTAACGTTGGACGTATGCAGGATAATAGTGATACAGTTGGTAGAGGCACTGCGCTACAAGTCGGGAGGTTGCGGGTTCTATTCCAGATGGAGTCATTGGGATTTTCCAATGACTTAATCCTTTCGGCCGCACTACGGCTCTGCGGTCGACTCAGCGTCTAACAGAAATGAGTACCAGGAATATTTTCTGGAGGGTAAAGGCGGCCGGTGTGTAGGGCTGACAACATTACCACCTCCATATGCCGATTTTCTAGAAATTCTGGGAGCCTTAACTTCCCGGAACCGTAAGGGCCTGTACAGGTACTGCTTTACCTTTAATTTACGTACAGGCTAGTGCAATAGTTTATTCATAATTGCTGTTTGTAACATACGTCACATAACATTTTTGGTGTTCCTGTACGTTTGTACCCCAAATGAAAAGACGTATGAAGACTACTGAGTTCTATTACGTGACGCCGTGTAGTCTGGTGTATAAATTCCTAACCTGCTGAAGACCTTGCTGAGTCTATAGCAACTATTGTGGGTTAGGTTTCTCCTTACTTTCAGTGTTATCTGCAGTGTCACGTGACGTCGCATCCCTGAAGCTGCCCGCCGCGGGAACCTGAAATTTTACACCGAGATTATGGTTACCACAGAAAGACAGATATAAGAAAATGCAAATTTATATTTTCCTATGGTAGTGAAGGAAGAACAAATTGCTGATTCTGATATTATGTATTCCAAAATTAAAGTATTGTTTATTTATTTATTTATTTATTTATTTACCTGTGTGCATATAAATCCACTTTTCTCGAGTGGACAGCATTTACATTAGTATGAGGTAAAGGTAAAGTTGTTCTTCTTCACTCCATAAAGGAGTATGTTGGAATGGAGGCATATCTCCTCTCATTTAAACCTCGGCGTTGGATGGAGGGTGGTGGTCAGTTCATGACATGAGTGTTATGCTGTGCAGGAATGAGCCTCCTCTAATCGACTCAACAGGAGGCTGGGTGGGCCCCACAATCATTCTGTCCGTTTTGTAGAATGGATAATTTCTTGCCTGTGCTGGGAGCCGTAGCCCGTAGCCTGGTCACTATACTGAGTGAGCTGTTCTGCTCCTATTTGACGTGACTGTACAAGGATGAGAAGTAAAGAGGCAAATATTTTGCCAAGTACATTTTTAGGCGAATAATTATTTTCCACATACGTATCTTGTCTTGTCTGTCATTATTACTGTGCTGAGTTATTCAGCGACGTTCAGACAACTACTGAAGTTGTGCTAACACTACGGTACAGCAATGAAAGAACGTAAAAACGTAACTAGTTTTAGATATGGAAATACTGTAGGTTAACCTTTTAAAGCCTAGCGGTAACTTTACGTACCGCCAGGTTTAACATTAAAAAATTCTACGTGGTGCCCACATTGCGTTTATGTGTTTTGTACGGATCTCAGAACAAACAGCAACTTTTGCCTTATAAAACATTAAGAGACTGGTTTTTATAACTGAAGTGGAGAGTGTTTACTGCGCGGTACGCACTGAGTCCTTATGTAAAACAGATACGCTTCGTCTTTAAAGGGTTGAATGATTGGTTTGCAGCTGCAGGATCAATTATTGTTTCCAGACAGGTACAGGCGTCTTTTTTGCCTTTCCACCATGTCTAGACTGGCTAGACTCGCACCCCCCCCCCAAGTATCTTATGTAATAATGCTGTGAACTTTTTTTGCACGAAAGTAAAGGGGCTGAAGAGAAGCGACAGCTGACACTGCCACACAAAATATGATTATCATAATTAGCATCGGCATTATCGCCACAATTTTGCCTGTTGCTTGTTATGAGTCTTGAACGTCGTCTCTCGCACTAAGGAAAAAACATAGTCTGAGGGTAAATTCTAAAAGGTTTTGACGATGGTGTATAATATTGTGTGGTGATGGGTTTATGGACTTTATCTATCGTCCGAGTAGTAAAATATTAAAAATATTATGAAATTAAAATCACAACGTTTCGGAAGTGGCTCTGCTTCCGTCCTCAGGTGCATGGACGGGGGAGAAGAGAAGAACACGTTTAGACAGAGCTAGCCTCCATCACTGGGTCCAGTGATGGATGTTATCTCTGTCTAAGGGGGCCCAGCTGAGTAGGTGTTCCTCTCTTCTCCCCCTCCATTCATCTGAGGATGGAAGCAGAGCCACCTTCCGAAACGTTGCGATTTTAATATCTTAATATTTTAATATTTTACTGCTCGGACGATGGATAAAGTCCATAAACCCATCACTATCCAATAGGTGGAGGGTATTTGAGGATAGGCTGCAGGGGACAATATTTGGGCCTAAGGGGGATGAGGTAACAGGGAAGGGGAGAAGACTACATAAAGAGGAACTTTATGATCTTTACTCCTCACCAAATGTTATTTCTGTAATCAAATCAAGAAAAATGGGATGGGCGGGGCATGTGGCACGTACGGCAGGGAGAAGAGGTGCTTACATGGTTTTGGTGGCGAAACCAGAGGGAAAGAGTACACTTGGAACATTTGCTTGTAGATGGAATGATAATATTAAAACGGATCTTTAAGAAATAGGATGGGGTCGTGGACTGGATTGATTTGGCCCAGGACAGGGAGAAGTAGAGGGCTGCTGTGACGATGGTAATGAACCTTCTGTTTCCATAGAATGCGGAGAATTTCTTAATTAGCTGAAGACCTGTTAGATTCTGAAGAAGGACTCTGCTCGAGAGACTTAATTAGTTAGTTAGTTGGTTGGTTAGTTAGATAGACAGTCAGTCGCCAACATCCCTACCATTACCACCAGTGCCTCTTGAGATACGAAGGCCCGGGTTAGCTCAGCCGGTATAGCAACTCGCTATAGGCTGGACGGTCCCGGGGGTTCGAATCCCGGTATGGGCGAAATTTTTCTGATGAGTCCAGACCGGCCCGGGGTTCACCCAACGTCCTGTAAAATGGGTACCTGGTGCCTTTCCCGGGGTAAAGCGGCCGGGGCGTGGCATTGATCACCCACTCCATGTAGCGCCGAGATCAACCCTTTAAAGACAAAGCGTATCTGTTTTATACAAGGACTCAGTGCGTACCGCGCTGTAAACACTCTCCACTTCGGTTATAAAAACCAGTCTCTTAATGCTTTATAAGGCAAAAGTTGCTGTTTGTTCTGAGATCCGTACAAAACACATAAACGCAATGTGGGCACCACGTAGAATTTTTTAATGTTAAACCTGGTGGTACGTAAAGTTACCGCTAGGCTTTAAAAGGTTAAAGAAAGAGTAGAGCTGTACCTTTACTTCCCCTGTGGGCCTTCATGGCCTGTTATAGGGTGAATTTCACTTTACTTTACCTCTCGATATACGGATGTGTCGTATCTTACCTGTAAATTTTTTGCCTTGTCAATGTACAGAACAAATTTGGGACCAAAGAAATTCCAAGCAGTTCTAGTACAATGGACCGATTATGAAAGACATACGAAGGGACTGGTAGAGTGGCTAACGTTTTCAAGGTCGTTTGTATTGAAAAGAAGGCTGTGCCACAGTGAGAAACACTGTGTTTGTTGAGTGTGTTATCCTTTGTAGTTCTGTATACCGCTTTGGCACTAGGAGTTTTGAAAAATTAACATGCTTGCTGAAAGACTTTCAAATTTTTCCATATGCAATTCATATTCAACAGCATTTGAATAAATAGCACAAAGACTAACTAAAGACTTGACTAAATAAGTACACGGAACGCAAATCTTCCTGTGGAGTTGACAGATGTTCAGCGAGTCAAGAAGGTTCCCCTCCTTTTGAAATTCTAACGTCCGGGACTGTGTTCGAAAGCACCAACTACTCTGGTCTCATGAACCAGATAGATCCAACCCACACTCTCACGTCTTGGTTATGTACCTTGTCTATTTTTGTTCCATCTGCGCAGTATGATTGCGCATCCAACAGCCGCACTCACAAAACCAAACAAACGATTACGAGAAAAGGAAGTATTACTGGAACTTACCATTTATAATTTATTTTATATTAACACAGTTTTCCTAGACTCGGTTCTGACACTTGAATTAGGCTTGCTACAGGTTTAACCCTTGAAAGACGAAGCGTATCTGTTTTATATATGGACTCAGTGCGTACCGCGCTGTAAACACTCTTCGCTTCGGTTATAAAAACCAATCTCTTAATGTTTTATAAGGCAAAAGTTGCTGTTTGTTCTGAGATCCGTACAAAACACATAAACGCAATGTGGGCACCACGTAGAATTTTTTAATGTTAAACCTGGTGGTATGTAAAGTTACCGCTAGGCTTTAAAAGGTTAAGTCAGTTTTCTGGTATGTTTGTAAGTTTGTAAGTACAGTGTAACTCCAATTATCCGGAAAAATTGGGACCACGAGCCGTCCGGATATGCAGAAAATCCGGATAATTGGATTTTTCTTTGACAATAGGCTACATTGGCAGTTTAAAGTGGGGAAAAAATTCTATAAACGGCTGCTTTTAGGCTACATGTTTATTTACGTACAAATAATACACTTGGAATTTGGGAATTCCTTGTCTAATTTGGGAACTCAATCGACTGTTACTATTCACAGAAGGTACCTGCGTCTAAACCTTTCGACCACGCCAGATTTGAAGTTCTAGACAGCCATGGCACTTTACAGTACTGTACTCTATTCGATAGCCGGTAATTTCGAGCCAAATTGTTTTTGTAGAATTCTCGACAAAGTTACCTGAAGGGCCAAGCCGCTCCTGATAATTGGCAATCCGGATAACCAGCTTCCGGATTATCGGAGTTATACTGTATATTCCACCGCTAAGATGTCTGTGTCATGGGGTGGCGCACTTTTTTGACACAGTGCACTAAACTCCGGAAGGTTGCGGTTTCGATTCCCGATGGTGTCATTAGGATTTTTCATTAACATAAACTTTCCAGCCGCACCGTAGTCCTGTGTCCGACCCAGCCTCTAACAGAAATGAGTACCAGGGATATTTCTCTTGGGTGTAAAGGAGGCCGGTGCGTACGACTGACAAACTTACCACGTTCATGTTCCGATTGTCTCGAAATCTGGGAGCCTCAGCCTTCTGGAATCCTCAGGAACTGTCCAGGCCTGTACAGGGATTGCTTTACAAGGTTTCCAAGTCATGTTATTTTTTTAGACAGCTAAACAGGCTCTGCGTGTCCTCTAAGCCATTGGGGACAGGCTGTCTGCCCTTGGCAGACAATGGTATAGGGTGCTGTATATAACAGGCATAAGATTGGGTGCTGCAGGTAAGGACAAGCTGTGCAATAAATTACTGCTCTTGTCACGCTGCTTATTGTGTTCTGGGGCACAAGAACCGTTTTGCCACGTTCGACACTCGTCTTTGTATTCAACTTCTGTAATTTTCTTGTGTCAAAACTTTTTCGATGTTTAACCCCCCTCCCCACCGCATTTACAAAATATGATACAAAGCACCGATAGATTGTTCTGAGAATGGAATTTTGTTAACAGCTGAATATGTCTTTTTAAATCACAACATTCAGTCAAACAAAACGCACTGTATTTTTCCCAGATATTTTATACTACAACATCACGTTGAACAGTGCTACATGTTTCGATCCCTTATGGGATCATCATCAGGGATTCATATCAAAGTAATACTTCACAAAACGGAACTCGCAATCCATATGCACATTAAAAAGATGTAAAAAGTCGATCAGTTAAAAGGTAAGCCTTTGTTGTGTAATGCATCAAATATGTAGGACTGATTGACAAGGTACTCTAATACAACATGCAGTCTAACTCGGTTATAACGTCGTGAAAGGGACTTTATATTTTGTGCTGTTATAAACGGGTGTTATAACATAGGAGTATAATGGTATGGTTAACAGTGGGGAATTGATTGGTACCGCAGAATATCTGACGCTATAGGCGAGGTGTCGTATAAACCGCTGTCGTTATAACCGGGTTTCACTGTATCTGGAGCCAATACAGTGCATTTTGTTGAGCCGAATGTTGTGTGATTTGATTATTGACAGTGCGCGGTATGAACAATACAAAAATGTCTTTTTGTCGCAGTGCGTGGTGTGTTCACGCACTGAAAAAAATAAGGCAAAAGATTTACGGAATTGTCAATATGGCAGGTTTCTTACTGCAAGATAGATCAGAAAATTCCCGTCTTGGTATAGGAATGATGATCACTTTAATGGGCAAAGTGAGTTTTACATTTGACTTCGACATTATGTAAGCTAAATATTTGTATTATTTTAAGCGAAAAACCTGAAGGAAATCAGTCAAAAATGGGGGGACAGGCACATATGGCCTTCGTGAACATGACGAGAAACATTTGGGGCGGGGACCAGCTGAGTTAGTGTTGGACGTTCAAGGACTCTGCTGCATGGAGCTGGATTATTTTCACTTATATCAAATGCTTTATATTATCCTGTTGTTTGTAATTTTCTTTGTTTTATCATCTTTTCTCTTTTATCTGCAATGTTTGCATGTAATTGGCTTTAAGGGTACTCTCAAGGACTTTAATGAATGAATTAAATTAAACTGAATTACGTGTCATTATGTGAAAAAGCTTACTACTTAAGCACAGATTCTGCGAACGTTAATTCCTTTGGGCTTTGTCTCTAAAACTTCCACCTTCGGCACTTTCATAATCTTTGACTGATAAACAACCTTTCGTTTACAGCTTGTAGGCGTGTTTATAACCCGTCTCTGCACCACAAGTCGCACGGCTAGCTTGAATGATTCTTGGTTACATTCACAAACCGAAACAATTAGCCTGTTGGTTTGTCACAGAAACCAAGCTATTTGACAATAATATGCAGTATATATATACTATATATAGACACACAGTATACACACACACACACACACACACACACACACACACACACACACACACACTTTAAATCAGAAGTGCAAAAAGTTTTTCACAGTCGAGATGTCACCTCAAAAATCTAAGGGCCATAACGGTGACATGAAGCAAGATCCATACTGAGGCCTCACAAATATCCGGCGCCACCGTACGAAATTTAGTCGCCAAACTTGGCGCCCGGGATTCTTGCACCTCTGCTTTAACCCTTTAAAGACGAAGCGTATCTGTTTTATATAAGGACTCAGTGCGTACCGCGCTGTAAACACTCTCCACTTCGGTTATAAAAACCAGTCTCTTAATGTTTTATAAGGCAAAAGTTGCTGTTTGTTCTGAGATCCGTACAAAACATATAAACGCAATGTGGGCACCACGTAGAATTTTTTAATGTTAAACCTGGTGGTATGTAAAGTTACCGCTAGGCTTTAAAAGGTTAAAGAAAGGATCTATGTTGTTGAAGGTCTATTACCATACACCATTTCAGAACCCAGTGTTAAGTGGCAATAGTGCCTCTGCCATGTCAGTAGTTCGCGTGCCTGTAGTATGTAAGTTATGGGATACTAAAAAGGATGAATTTGGAGAGCAGTGTGGTAGCGTTCAATGTGCTGCCCACATTTTAAGGTTAGAATAATCAATTAAGGTTTCAAGTTTGATATTGTGACGAAGGTGTGATATTAGAGTGACACTGCACAATGCCTGTTGCGTCGTTTTGGTTAGAGAAACAGCCCATTTTAGAAACTGGCGAAAGTTGAAACGTACACAGATGGGACCAGTTGATGGAGCTCACTTCCATCTCCGGATCCAGGACCGAAATATGTATGTTCCTACTTTCACCTTAAGACGGAGATAAAGCCAGTTTTAGAATCATCGTGATCTTATGATCAAAACGAGGCGGTGGACATCTCCCAATATACCGGGTGTCCTAAATGAATCGCTGTACGGATACTATACTCACGTTTCAGGGCGACATTGCTATTAATGCTTAGAATATATGAAATGTGCTTTCAGCACAGTGGACAACAATGTCAGCAATTTCTGTAGTTTCTCTTTGTTACTTTCTACAGGGTGATTCAGGAGGAAATCAATATTTTGCGAGGCGATAATATCGGTCATTGTGAGAAAAAAAGTTCATATAAACATGTATCTAATTCTGAATTGTTATCGAGATAACGCTGTTTGAATCTGGTGGTTCCATTCATTGGCCACCACGATCTCCAGACTTAATTCCTTTAGATCTTTTTTTGTGGGGTTGGATGAAGAGCGAAGTTTACAAAAGAAACTTGCATGCACTAGACGAATTGATCACACGAATTCTGGATACTGCTGAATATCTCAGACGAACAATACGCGATCTTGGCACACGTGTTGCAAAGTGCATTGAGGTTGACCGCGGAATTTTCGAACATGTATTGTGAACTGTAAAGAATATGTCATTTCTGTGTAAGATATCTGTCAGTTAAACGTTAAATTAATATTAAAATCCAATTAACAGCAAGTAATTCCTCTTTCTTTATTACCATTTATAATGCTCTGTATTTGCGTATTCAAACTGCCCTATCTTGGTAACAATTCGAAATTAGACACATGTTTATATGAACTTTTTTTATCTTAATGACAGACACTATCACTTCCACAAATATTGACATTTTCTCATGACTCATCCTTTATGGGTGTTTGGTTGTAAATTAGGTGGTGTTTCATTGGAACTTTAGTATAATCTTGGTAAAACAAATTTTGGGACACTCTGTATACGAACTTCCCGTATTTGTAACTTGTTAAGACATTGTGAGATCTGAAGTCCACGCGATGGTGACTGTGAAGATTACTCTGTCATGGAATGTGACGTCACATAAACTTGTAGACCTGTACCAGCATTTCCGAGAAACTCCTTGCCTCGGCCTTTATTGTAGAAGAACCATCTCGCAGGACGGTAATTTTATTTGTGAGACGAACGGATCTCAAATAGTGTCGTAAATTGTGGTACATCCTGTCATGTCGACAGTACTGTTACGTTCGTACGTGTTACTGTAAACAGCCATTATCTCCACTTGCCCATTTCTCCCCCATGTAAACATCTGAACAACATGCCTTGAGACATGCCTACAAGGCGGATATCTAACACAACAGAATGTCTAACACAAACCGTCAAATTCCTCAGAGGACTTCAAGAAATTTCACTTATTGACATGTGAGACGGGTCTACCGGCTGTCACTGGTCCCCACATGATGATAAAAAATCAGTCCCATTACAGGCCTGGACAGGCCCTTAGGGTTCCAGGAGGTTGAGGCTCCCAGATTTCTAGACAATCGGCACATGAAGGTGGTAATGTTGTCAGCCCTACTCACCGGTCGTCTTTACCCCCCAGGGAATATTTTTGGTACTCATTTCTGTACCAGAAGGATTAAATCAATGAAAAATTTCAGTGACACCATTGGGAATGGAACCCGCGACCTTCCGTAGCGCAGTGCCTCAACCAACTGCGCCACCTCGTTCCCCTTGTAACATGATACAATCTCAAAACGTAGTTCAAACTGAGGCCGTAATTCTTCTGGAATGTTTCGCGGACAAAGTTGGTGGCTATTTACTGGAGTTTCGGGACAATATATGTTATTCAGGGGTTAAGCCATACAAGAAGACGCTTTAACCTCAATATACGCTGCAGAACATCCCAGCAGAGCCGCAGTGCAAGCCTCAGATTTCACATGATTGAACTTGAATCACAGCCCCACGTTCTTCATAAAAGCTTTTTATTCCCCTTCCACAGAAACCAAATTTGGTAAGGCGCTCCTTCAGACCTTACCAATGTCCTTGGAAAGGAAGTGCTGTCAGAACTAGAGTTTGAAAAAATTGAACCCACATATCCAGCAGTAATATTACTTTGCTATTGCTAGTGCTGTTTCCAGCGTTAGGAATTGACAGGCAGACAGACGGGCAAACCAACCAACCAACCAACCAACCAACCAACCATAACTAACTAACTAACTAACTAACTAACTAACTAACTAACTAACTAACTAACTAACTAACTAACTAACTAACTAACTAACTAACTAACTAACCAACTAACTAACTAACTAACTAACCAACCAACCAACCAACCAACTATAACTAACCAACCAACCAACCAACTAACCAACCAACCAACCAACCAACCAACCAACCAACCAACCAACAAACCAACCAACCAACCAACCAACCATAACTAACCAACCAACCAACCAACCAACCAACCAACCAACCAACCAACCAACCAACCATAACTAACCAACCAACCAACCATAACTAATCAACAAACCAACCAACCAACCAACTAACTAACTAACTAACTAACTAAGTAACTAACCGACCGACCGACCGACCGACTGACCCACTAACGAAACCAACCAACCAACTAACAAACAAAATAACAGGTCCTCAGCCAGTCAAGAAATTCTCCGCATTTAATGGAACGCGAAGGTTCATTGCCGCATGTTGCGTTTCGATGCCTGTTAACTGTCCGAGCAACACTCAGATAACACTCACGTTGTCGAAGAGAAAGGCGGAATTTCGTGACGAATCAAATAACTGTAACGGTCAGCAGTAATTCAGCACTGACTTCTCCATTCAGGAAAATGGAATGAGCAGTATTCCTGTCCTTACCCGAATGCTGCATTTTCCACTCTTTACCCCAGCCCTCCTTATTGTTCAATGTCTGTAAGTTCCGTTCTTCTTCATTTTCCTGTTCACTGTAGCACTGTTTAGCGTCGGACAAAGGCGTCAGGTAATTACTGGAGCTTGTTGTTTGAACAAGTGACTAGCGCACGTGCTGCGGAAGTGCGAGTGCGTAGGATTGCATCACATCCGCCCCCGACATCTCCCACCTTTGTAGCAGTCAGTACGTGGAGTAACCTGACGTATTCGCGGCGCTGGCAAAAATAAGCAAATTTCTGCCATGTTTTCACTTTACTTAGTTCTTTTGTTGCTCTAGCATTAACCCTTTAAAGACGAAGCATATCTGTATTATATAAGGACTCAGTGCGTACCGCGCTGTAAACACTCTCCACTTCGGTTATAAAAACCGGTCTCTTAATGTTTTATAAGCCAAAGTTGCTGTTTGTTCTGAGATCCGTACAAAACACATAAACGCAATGTGGGCACCACGTAGAATTTTTTAATGTTAAACCTGATCGTATGTAAAGTTACCGCTAGGCTTTAAAAGGTTAAATGTATTGCTGTCGAATCTTAAATTGATTAAAGTTAATATTCATAACACATATTTATTTCTGTTATAAACTTAAGCACAAAAGAGTGAGGTAAGTAATGTTTTTGAGCATGAGAGTAAGGTAGAACTCGGCAATAATATCGGTCGAGGTACAAGTTTCTTCTGCGGACTCGCCTACTGTAGAGGTGGTTTTCTCTTAAACACTTGGAATCATTTATCAATGCAAAGAATAAGACGTTTATTTAAGTGTGCGACAAGCTGAATAGTAGAATAGGCTACGTGGAGGTGCAGACAAGCCATTGCTGAGACATCCGTCTAGACTTCTCTGACCCGTCTAAAAGAGCACTTTTCAAACAGTAGCAAGCGTACTACTGCTGACACGCGTAAGCTTGTAGACGAATATCTTTGGGAATCTTTTTTTAGTAATTTAATTTATAAGATCCCAATTACGTTACTAAAACAGTTGTAATTGTATTCAGACGAGAAATGTTTTTTTCGCAGTCCTCCCCTCTTCTACCTACCTGTTCACAGCAGGTGTCGAGGTTGTTTATTTTCACGTGATCACACTCAGACACAGACCAAAGCCAGTAGGACTCCTCTGGACGAAGGAACGGCCCGTCGCAGAGACATCTACCTGACAACACCAACACTGTACAAGACAAACATCCATGCCCCCGGGGGGATTCGAACCCACAATAGCAGCAAGCGCTCGGCCGGAGACCTATGCATTAGGCCGCGCGGCCACTGGGATCAGCCAGACGGGAAATATTTGCCTGTAAATTTTAAACCAAATCACTGCTTTATTTTTCGAAATTGAGTAGCCTACAGACTCCATACGGATTCTGGATTCGAATCCCTGTTTTGAAAACAGGTTTTATGAATACTGTTTAATGTGTTCACAAGATCTGGCTTGCCTGTATTCCAAGCCAGATGTATCCAATTTACATCTACACACATCTTCCAAAAATGTCTTCAGGTAGTTTTTGCGAACAAAATATTATAAGCATACGTAATAAGGTCCTGAGGGAAGGCAACCACTTGGGAGACCCAGGCGTAGATGGGAGGAGAATATTAAAATGGATCTTAAAAATTGGGATGGGGGCATGGACTGGATTGAGCTGGCTCAGGATAGGGACAGGTGGCGGGCTGTTGTGAATGCGGTAATGAACCTCCGGGTTCAATCAAATGCGGGTAATTTCTTGACTAGCTGAGAAACTGTTAGCTTCTCAAGAAGGCCTCTGCTCCAGGGAGTTAGTTATATGTAATAAGGTTCAATAGCGCTGCATGCCTAGCCCATCCCCCAGATTTCTCTCAGAAGTGCATGTACTGTCTACTGAATCGTGTGGTTTCATATAAACTTAAAAAGGACTTTCAAAGTGTGGATTCCTTTGGCGAAACAGTTTTCTTTTTGCAATAGAATTTCTCAAGATTCTGACAATGGTATATTACATTTAAGATCATTAGCTTCGTAGCTTTATTACTTTTAAAATACCACATGACGCAAAAGTCTTTAAAGCTAATGATGTGGAGACTTTTCTTTTTTTGTATATAACTTGATTAAAGAGCAGAAACAAATACGTTTACACACAGAAGCTGCATGAACTACTGGTTTTGTAGACGCTGCCAACACAGCGTCAAATAACTCATCATTATTGTTATAACAATGAAGAGAGCCTGTCTGCTTGGCAGCAGCATGCTGCCATGTCCAGTCACGCTAGCCACATGGCAGCAACAAGGGAATATGTCGCAAACGTTCGTACAATGCGGTGGGAAGTTGGAGTGTCACGACGTGCTGGGCAAAAACGTGTTGGGCGAGGGTTTACTTTACATTTACGCCTGTACCGTGAAACTGCACGGCGCTTGGATAGTAAAGAACGCCTTGGTGAAGTCCGTGTAATTCGTCACGGACTACAGCGTTTGCAGTCTTTTTAACATAGTGATAAAACAGCAAACAGTTACATAACTACACGTTGTCTGTTCACTTGTCATTCATTTATCGACTCTAAACAGATGACTCTGCAGCTTAGACACGTCTGCGAGACTACACGGCGTCTCATGACAGAAACCCGTTTTCTATTTGTGCTACGTATTTAATCTCTTATACTGCCTAACGTGTCCAGCTTCTTTCAACATTGACTCTCTCCATAAAAATTCTGAATCGCGCGTTTGAAACCATTAGTAATTACAATTAGGATCGTTATACATTTCAGTTGTGCACTGCAATGCGGGTGCTGTGTGGAATGAACATCATCTTCTATTTAGTTGGAGGTAACGGCACCAGATGGCAGGCTGCGATGAAATGTTATCTGCTGCCATCTTTTGTCAAGAATGAGGTTAAAAACGATTTCGGAACTCAAAAATACTTTGCTTTAAATCATTGTCATCATCATGCTTGCAGGGATTAAGGACAAGTGACCTATTCCGGTCTCAATATAACAAACTAGGAGTCTTTAATGGACATTCTGGTTTTCCTTTTCCTGCTGGTGCACAACTTTTTGCACAGACGGCCACTCAGACGTGACAGATTTGGCAAATTTCCACAAACAGGTTTTAAAGCATAATATTAATATAGTCAAGTTATTTATACTGTGTCTTCCTCAATAATCCAAGGGCCACTTACAAAAGTGTCCACAGGCCACACAATGCTAACCACTGCTGCAAACAATCAGACATCACAGACATGAAATGATATACTGTAATGTACAAAATATTATTGTACGGATTTTTATGCCTTCATATTGAATTTGAAATATGATTCATAAGCCAGGAAAATTGGAGGCCTTGGGCCACACTGGCCTATAGTGCCATATAAATAGATATATATACATGGACCAGCAGACATGAAAATCTGTCTTAACTACGGAACTTGGCATGTAGGGGGGGAAAGAGGTCACCCACATTGGACAAGTCTCAGCAGAGGAACCAGACAAAGAGTGTTCCACAACAAACTGGTAGGGAGGACTCCTGAGGGATTTACCAACCTCCCTAGAGGGGCACACCCAAAAATAAAAGGCCTGGTCCTTCACGTTGGGCTTGGGCATGAGGCTGACAACTCCATCCAGGAAAAATAATAATGTTGAGAAGTCCAAAGGAAGATGCTGAAATGATTACATATAGGAAAAGACCTTTAAAAGAACGAAAGGATATGAGGAATACGGTTGTAAAACGACGGAGATCAAGAGCTTTGGACAGAATAAGATGGGCATCTGTCGTGAGGGAAGCTAACGCCAAACTTAAAGGGCTGTAGTGCTGGAGGAGGAGGAGGAGGAGGAGGAGGAGGAGGAGGAGGAGGAGGAGGAAGAGAAGGAGGAGGAGAAGGAGGAAGAGAAGGAGGAGGTGATAGAGAGCAAGGAACAACTACTTTTGATGTTTACAGATAAAAATAAATACATTTTTCAAAAGAATGCTGTTACGAACCTTGCTGCAGTATGTACCATGTTACTAATATGAGCAACACACTGTATGTCTTTGAAATGTCTCTGGAGCGTATAAGAGATGAGAAATATTTGCATAAGAAATTCAAAAAGCAAGTGCACTAAAAATGTAAGACACATTTCCTCTTGAAGAAATATGTATGTTTAAACCTAACTGTGTTTATTGAATACACTCACAATCCAAACAAATAAGGCTCTATGTACAGAATCAGTATTCTCTTAATCACGATGGCATCCAAAAACAAATAATGTATAAACATCAAGAATGTCATATCAATACCCAGCAGCCTATGAAAACTGTACAAGAGCACAATACTGCACATTAAATTGGTTACTAATACTGAAAATATAATAGGAATTGCAGCACAAGAGAAAGGCCATTAGACAAAAAAGCCCTGACATGTGGGGTACTGCTGAAAGTATTTTAAGCTGAAATATAAAAGGCTAAAAAGGTGTAAGGAACATGATGCCTCAGGAAATTGTGCACAACTGTAACATAACTGTAGCAGCAGAGACTTGTCTGCTAAACAAATCACATAGCATTTACCTTTATGCACACTTGCAAACCAAGCACTGACAAGAAGGCCCTGCCATGTGAAGCCAAAATTATGGTTTTTTAAAACATATGATCATGTCACAATATAGTGGGATGGATTCCACTAAGAAAAACAATCATTCTTTTATCTGATAATGATCAGTAGCCACTTTCTGCCAGCTCATTTATCATTTCATCATAACCCACTCATGTTGCAGAGTGGCAATGGGAAGTGACAAGTGACAATTTTCAGATAAAATAAGTTATCTGTGCTATTCAAAGATGAAACAGCACAGATGAGCCCAAAATGCACCTACTTCCCACTGGAAACATCAGAGGATTACAGCATCTTCCAAGAGAACACAGTGATTCACAGATTTTCAGAATTTATGGCTTGGGGGGGGGGGGGGGGGCAATCCGTATAGGGATCCAGCATTTCTTCAGCAATCTTTCCACAGAAGTTGTGATTTTTACCTTATTTGATTCTGCCAGAGGGTATCACTTACCCCTGAAAAACTACAAACTGTTTTTCATGACCCAGGATTCACTGATTTTGGTGATAGTGCTGTGCTTATTTTGGATGACCCAAAGATTTACTGTACAAACATGCATACATGAGAAACATTTTATTCTGACAGTATGAATAAAAATGTATCAAACATACATAAATATTAAAACCATGAAATAACACAGGATGAACTACAAGTTCTGCAACAAAAACAGTCTGATCTCGATCCACTGTCATCCATCTGCTCCATGTGTACGGAGTCCCACTGAATTCTTTGCTTGAATCTTCACAGAAAGTAATCCTTGTTTCTGGTTACAAACAGCTTGTTGTTTAGAAGTCTGTAGCTTTGTTATATCATCATTCTCAATGTTTCATGTACACTTACAATTTTTCAGTAACCAGCTTATGCACGTACATGTAAGGGAAACACACACTTGTAACTATGACAACAAAGCAGTGTAAAGTACACTTAAAAATAATTCATTGCAGTAATGTGCACTTCGTAACAGTGAACGGTACATAAGTGCACATATATGTACTTGAATTACAAAACAACATACATGAGATCTGACATTCATATGACAGTGATTGAAAATAGTTTGGTAGACAAGTACTGATGTTCTGACTGTTATCTGCTGCCTCCATCTTCACTCTTCTAACCAGAATATAGACATCGCAGGTTCCTCCAAAATGCTGGATACCCACCTATAAAACTGTATCACTTTACATCCCACAGGATCATAATCTTCAGCAAGCTATATTTTTCTAGCCTCACAGCTCTCTGACATGGGATCTTCTGACTACAACTGAATGTATTTATACAATAATATTGTGCCGTGTGTACAGCACTGGGCCATGTCAGCTGATTAATCTGGTTTCATCTGGTTAATGACTCATGCAGCGTACCCCTTTTCCCTCCCTACTTTTCCTCAGAGAACTGCGGCCTGGCTTGAGTTGACTTGCTTTCCGATCGTCGCAGTGACAACATCTCTAAATTTGATATCGGCTTCTAGCATCAAAATTCTGTTTTGGCGGAGCTGTTGCGATGGGGCTAAGTTCCTGCTCCAGTGTTGGGATTGCTTGTGTTTGTAAGATAATGTTGTTTGAGATTACTTGTTGTGGAGGTACAACCTTGGAGCAGTTTAGCTGGTGGCTTATGTTTGGTCGTGTTGGGAACAGCCGTATCAGTATTCAGTGTTCAATATTCAGTACTAGATCCAGTTTTGTAATTTGATTTACCTTGACCGGAATGTATAAGAATATATGCAGATCCTTTTATCTTAATTTCATTTTGTGTTCTCTTATTTATGTTTACTCACTCACCTAGGGCTGTTATTAGGGGGTGCAATATGTATCAATTTTACAGAAAAGATGATAGAAAGTGCATTAATTATCACACTTAACCAGAGCTGATATTATTTTTACTGATATATCATAAGGTGTCCTCATGAATTATTTAAGTATTGTTTTTGTTCTTTGTGTTTGTTCCATATGTGTCCTATTTATTGTCCTTTGTTATTTGTGTTTGTTAAATTGTGCTGTTGCTGTTATGGGTCACTTGTTTGTCAACTCAGCACATTCATAAACCAGAACTGAATTGAACTGAATTAATATTCCATATTATGGTCTTCTGGGATGTAATGCCATATAGTTTTCAGGATACTGCACTGTTATAATGATAGCAGATTCCTCCAGGGCTTTGGTTCACATCCACCAAACTAACCTATATTGTGGAACACTACCCAACACTGTGGTACACTAACCGGCACTGCAGAAAACCAATCAACATTGTGGAACATGACATTCATGACACCACAATCAAATCCCCTTATCTCAGGTATTTTTGACATGTGAGAATATCATATCCTACATATGATTAACACTGTTTTTACATAATAGCTGCTTATTTACAATGTATGGCATGTACTCTCAAATTTCGAAGCACAGTCATGTACCACTCAAATTCCATGTATTGTTCCTCTGGTTTGAAAAACTTTCTTTTACCTTTTTACTAGGGGGAATCACAAATTAACAAAGCATGCACACTTTCTCTATTATGCCCTTCCTATATCTAATTCAGATACTGTTTGTCCTCACGTGGAACCTCTGTTAAATCTGTCTTCCCACTGTTTTCCCATTTATTATTTCTGCGTATTTCAGCTGCAGTTAGGATTATGTACCATACAAGTGACCAGCTGCAATGAACACAGTCCTTAAAGCTAAGCATGAATATGCATACAAAGAACAAAGCATTAACAAATAAACCGGAGTTATACATAAAGTTTACATGAATACACACTCACTCACACACATACACCTCCACAAACAACATAATGATGCATACATTTATTACCGCTACAATAAACAGTTAGTGCTCAAGAGTTTACAATTATGGCTTGACAGTGGATCGCAAATGATTAAAATTTAAACTTATGTTAAAAATAAATACAAATTGTGACTTGTCATACCTGCTTCTACAAATACCCTGTGCCTTCATTCTACAGAAGTGTTCCATTCCTTTAAATGCATGTGTTAAATGAAAATATGTTAAGAACAGTCAATTGGATACAAATATTATTGACATACAGACCTGACATACACACATACATATAGGCAGTAACTACAAAATTCTGAAATGGATTCCACAGAGCTTAATAATACTTAGAAATAAAACACCAGTGTTCTTCAACAGTTCTTTCTAACGTCACCCCAAATGGAGGTTTTAACATACTCTTTTGACACAGTTGTAAGTACATGAAGTAATTTTTTAATGGTAGGATTATGTTCCTGAAAACTCCAACATAGATTGAAACAATGGAGAATGGAAAACTTTTTCTCACAAAGTTAATTAAAACGTCTGGGAATCTGGCTGTTTAAGATCCCACTAGCTGCTAGTGAAAACAACAATCTCAGTCATTCTTAAAATGTCTGATCACTAAAATTTGTTAGTGTCAAAGTGGTACAATGTTGATGGTAATGTTAAACAAGGGCTGCCCATATTCTTACTTATTTATGGTTTAATGGCAGTCAGTACCTTAGACTGTAAACTGTAAATTGTTAGCAACAACGAACTGGAAAGGGTGTGCAAAGCAGCAGCCTTGGTCTAATCTTAGGCACTACCGTAACATCTGCCTGTAGGGAATGAGGAAAACTTTAGGCTACTTGGCTTCTGGGCTGAGATTTGGGATAGCATAGTTAGTATAGCAACTTGCTACGGGCTGGACAGTCTGGGGATTGAATCCCGGTGACGGCAAGATTTTCTGCACCTGGCCAGACTGGCCCCCGAACTCACCCTGCCTTCTATACAATGAGTATCAGTTCATTCCCAGGGGTAAAGTGGCTGGGATGTTGTGCTGACCACTCACCCCCCATCTAGCGCCAAGGTTAAAGAAAGAGCAGAGCTACACCTCTACTCTCCCTTTGTGACTTCATGGCATGTTATAGGGTGAACTTTACCTTTTTCACCTCCTAAACATGGAGTGCTGCCCACTCAACATTTGCTGTAAGTCTGTAACCAAAGTAATGTTCAGTGTACAAATGTTCATACTGTGAAATGGTTCACATGGAATGACAAGTGTTCAACAACACAGTCACAGAAACTTCAGAGACAATTAAGTCTGCATTTGTGGATAGTCTCAGCTCCAGTAAGCCATTTGAATTCTTTGATTTCAGAATTTCTGTTAACTAAGGTGTTAGTGTACATATGTGAAACTCACGCTGAAGTTCATATTTTTGTCACATGTGTGTGTCATGGTAATATTGTATGTCTTATTCAGAGCAGTGAAAGTCATTTTTTGGAGGCCCTTTTTGTCCCCCAAGATAAGGCACCTGAATTAATGGCAAAACATTAATCACAAATGAATATGGTTTATTCTCGAGCTATCTAACAGCTGAAAATATAAAAGAACACAGAACAACAAGTTACATTCTACATTACATCCTTTCACAGTTACAACCAATTCCTACTGATATGTGAATTAGAACTCTGTTCATAGACAATGGTAACTAGAAATATGTTTTGTGTGTGTGTGTGTGTGTGTGTGCATACATACACATACACACCATTACACAGTAAAGCAACAACAGCATGATATATGTGACACCCACTTTATTTTGTTCAATCTACCTTAACCAAGCAGTCACAAGCTGTTAGTTTGGATGTTCAAAGATGATTTCTAAAATGAGACAGTTTCTCCAACTTTTCCCTATACACTGTACTTCCAGACTGACTCTGCAGCCCACCCAGTCTCCTATTCCACGGGTGTGGGAGTCCCTTCCTGGGTGCAAAGTGGCAAGGGCGTGAAGTTGACCACTCACCTCCACATAGTCCCAAGGTTAAACATGACTGGAGCTATACTTCTACTCCCCCTATATACCTGCATGGTGTGGACATGGACAACTTTACCTTTTCCCTTTAAACATCAAGGTTTCATACATAAAAACAGATCATGTACACAGCTTCACATATCTGCATACTTAATTAAGTCTTCTATGGTTAAACAAAGTAAAGTGGCTTGCAATTAACATTTCTTTCACATTAGGTGCATATATTGTGCTGAAGTAGATGGTAACTTAACAGCAATCATGCTTAATGTTGCTCTGAAACTTTGGTGCTGTTTTGAAAGAACAACCCGATATGAAAAACATAAACAAATTATTACAGGACAGAAAAAATAAAATTGCATGTTGGCTGCCATTTACACAACCATCGTGGAAAAACTAAAATACAAATAAGAAACAAATTGTACATTTTCGTATGTGTACAGCATCCTCCTGATTTATCTTTCCTATCAGGAACTGTTACATAAACCAAACCGCTGAAGATACGACAATGCAGTTTGCTGCATTTTATAACTTAAGATATACAATTTTTGTCCACCCCATGTGAAGCGATATGAGCAGCGTCATGGCACTACAGTCACTAGTCACAAACCAAAATGACAACTGAGCAGGAAAAGGGTCAAGGTTTGAAGAGTCAGAATAACTGACACCAGTGCAGAGAAATTACCACTGTATACAGCAAGAACCCAATCTTGGAACCAAACCATCTATCATACAGGAGACAAGAATGTGCCTTATGACAGGTACCGTGTTATACAGGAAAGGAGGCACATATCTGTCTGTCTCTGAAAAAAATGTATGGTTCATGTACCAACTTATATAGCCCCAAGAAGTCTGTCAGTCACGCTTCACATATATTGAAGACATGGATATGAATGTTTAAAGCTTTAAACATACATGGTACAAATGGTGCAGCTGATTAAAATGGATGACCAGCTAAAATGTGTAGATTTTGGTAGTGACATTTGGTAATGTACGGTGAAGACAATGGTTTCCTTGTGCAGATACTGTTTTCAGACAAAGTGACACTACACATCAGTGACACAGCCAAATGCCATCATGTATGAATGTGGGCGTCCACAAACCCACGAGCAGCTGTTCAGCACATCTGGGACAACTCAAACGATTAATGTTTGCACTGTATTAATACATGATAGGAATGCGCATGTGACAAACATAACTCACGTTCGCAGAAAATGCTGATGATGATGATGTCAGCACAGGCATCAAAATGCATTTTTCTTGAAAAAAAAAAACAACTGTGACAAAGGTCGTTTGTATCCTATAACAACATAAAGTACACGAAAGATTATTGATCCATTATCATATGCAGAAGAAACCATAGAGGGGCAAGACTATCTGGATATAACTGAATTGTTTGTTGCCATAACACATGAAGGAACTACCACCTTTTGTTATCTTCCAATATGATGATGTCCCATCCTACAGCAGTTTAACTCTAAAGGTATTTCTAAATGTCTCCTTTCCAGGATGCTCAGCTGGATGGCACGCGCAAATAATAGCAATAACACTGCGTTAGCCTTTTTAACCTCACATTAGGGCTGTGTGAAAAACAAGTGCACCAAACACCTGTACCAGACAATCACACTCCATGTCTCCTTGATTCATACATTCAAAAGTGCAGCACTAGACTCATTGGCATGTACATATTCACTTTATGTGCTGCAGGGTACTGAACAGGCACACATCAATGTGGGCTACTAAAAAACTTTATATTTGAAGGTACAAAGGGTAGTAAACTGCATCATTTCATCTTCAGCGATCAGGCTTCTATTTGCTTTTGTACTGGGAATAATAAATTGGGAACACACTGTATTTTGTATGTTTTACTCTGTAATACTGACAATTTGACAGCCAGCTTTCTTTTCATTAAACAGGTGATACACTTAACTGTACTATGTTAATCACAGCTCCACCTTGAAATTTTTATTAGTTCTTCAGCCTGTGATCAACTTGAAAGAATTAAAAGAAAGGCTGAAACAAAATACAGCTGAAAAAACACACAATGAAAGAAACAAAGAATGACTTTTCACAGCATGAAATACAATACTGTTTGACCATTTCTGATCACTTTTTATGTTAACACAATCTTAGCACATTTTACTTGCAAAATAATTTCATGTTTTTGAAACAATCATTAACTTCAAAAGTTAAAAATGCAAAGTAATATTTTGAATTCAGTAATAATTTAATATTTAGTCCCAAATAATTTTACACAAGAATCATTCCTAACCTTGTACTTTATAAGAAATTTACGTTACAGTAACCCAAGGTGTATATAATTTTGATCCACAGTTGGATATAAGTACATGTATAATTTCATAATCTCAAAACATAATTAGAACAATAATCAGTGACACATTTTAGATTCTGAAGGATTATAGCTTATGATCCGCTAATCACATTTCACGACTCCGACAATTCAACAATTACATGCTTCTGGGATTTTCCATATTTAAGTTCTGAGCACAACCAATGCATGTCAGATTTATATACCTGTTAGGAAATTCAAAATTCCATTTATTTGTAGAATGTGCTTTTTACTAACTTATTCTCCAAGAAACACAGCCTGATGCTTTTAGAAATTGTCTTATCAGCACTGCCTTAAAAATTTAAATCTGATAACCAGTACTTATGCATAGTACTGTACGCACTGACATAATGATTCTGGTTTCATTGGTATAGTCCCCGGTGAATGGGCTATTAGATTATGTCATGGAATGAAAATAATGTAGATATTTGTAAATTTTAAAATACCAGTGAATTTTCTGGAATGTACTTGCAGAAACAAATATGAGTGTTTCTGCTCTACATTCTAACAAACTGCAGTATTTAACAGATACTATGAGTGAGAAAGACACATATCAGTACAGAAAACCGGTTAAGTCAAGAAATACATAAAGTTACCAGAAACGTATTTGTAGATGGAACACCCCTACTCAAATTCATTTCATTCTTTAACAGACCATTTAGCAGAAAAATCAGGCCATGACGAAAAAGAGACAAAAAAATATGGGGATAATATGAAGAATTATTCCTCACAGTGCTCAAGACAGATAATTCTGATTCCTTCAGAAACTGTAACAACCCAAACTGTAGTAAGAAGTGAGTAAGATTTTCATTAAGTGTAAATGCAGTTGTAACATGAAATGTAAACACTTATAAATTTTCACTGAAATTATTTATATTACAGTATTTATGATTATGAATTATGTAACTGCTTCAAGACTCTCTCAGAACACCCCATCATAGGCTTTTAAATTACAACCTGCCAGAAAATATTTAGCCCCATGATTACTGACTTAGAACACAAGATGAATGTATGCTATTTTGCCAGTATCTGTGACACAAAATGGTATTTCCAAGGAAGACATATTAGTATGCGTTTCCTGAAGGTTACTGTAGGCTCTGTACACAGTAAATAAGTTCTAGGAAATTTGAAGTGACAGGAAGTCATAAAAATATTGGCTCACCATTTTCACCAATAAGTGTATCTGTTAGGTATGTGACCTTGAGGATTCGACTAAAGTATTGCTTCTCCAGTGGCAGATTAACTGTCCATGGCATGACCCTCACACCACGCTCCCTCCATAGACGTACCACTTCCCTGTAAAAGCAAAAATTTGCTGTCAGACTCATAACCTAAGCTGCCCCTGCAAGTTCATGAAGCTGGTGCAGTGTTATGAACTGTATAATATAAACACTAGAGAGGTACAGTGACACTCACATCCATCACCTGCCTGCACATCATTGTCCCACAAGTATCAGTCACTGTGGTCTCTATAAACCTTACACCTTTCAAACTTTCGAGCAACTATCACTTTTGGCTCCTTTTTTTTGTGGTCCATTTAGAAACAATGGATACAGATTCCACAACTTGCCAAATTCCCATTCTAAGAGGTATAAATAATTATTAAACAATTAGCAGATACCTTAAAAAGTTAGGATCATAAATTTTAACTTACAGCTCAAAAGTGTAACTCCTTTTTTATAAAACCCATTTGTTAGCATTACTTGTATTGCAAACATCATTATCACACTGGGAGATTTAATGTTTTCACAGTGGTGTTGGCAAAGCTTAACCTTTAAACGATCTACATTCGCATGTGTGATTGCACATAAAAAACACCCCTAGATATTCATTTTACATATTTAGGCAACAATAAAATTGACCGCATTTTTAAGATATGCTGCATAATCTCTGTTTTGTCTTCCACAAAATGCTGTTTATTTCACAATTTTATCTTTTTCATAAACCATGTGCTAAAATTTAAATACTAACTAATCTGTTTAAAGGTTAAAATCTTCTGGTATACAACACCATGTTACTGGTATATAGCTTTAACTTTATGGAGGAGATTGCTGCCTCTCTCTTCAGGGTCCGAGCAGTCCACAGTCTCCTTGGACTACTGAGACCCTGAAGATGAAGGCAGGCAACTACTCTAAAATCTCTCTAACAATTTACCAATCAACATAGTATCACATCCCAGAAGTCTTCATTCTTCATCACTACAAAATGTCTCACTGTTTAGACCTGTTATTTATTGAAGAATGCTGTCGTGCATGGTCTGACATCATGTAGTCTGACAGATGTGTGACAGTGTTTCAATCTAGCACTAGTCTACTTTGATAACTGAGACAGACACAGGTGAGGATAAGGATTTGTACTCACTGTGATACAGTATCCCTCAGTAAGCCCACTAGTGATGCACCCATGAAATGATGGTAGAAATTATGCAGCGCCCACTCATCCAACAGGTCTACCAAACGAGCAACATAATGCCGGATGGGGTCATCGTACTTAAATTGCTCATATCCATTGGTGACATTATAGAAGAGTGTTGAATACCTATGAGGTCTCCAGGCAAGCATGCAGGTAATGCGAGGATCTCCAAGCCGGACCTGCAGACAGCATGGCAAGGGATTTGGAAGGGCAGTCAGATACTCACGAAGTAATGGTGTCCTTGTGAAGAAGAACAACTGACAGACCCAGCATGTGATGGTAGAAGTTGTCATATGCCCATTTGTTGACAATGTCTGCTGAACGTGCTGCCAAGATCTGTGGCAGGCTGTTGTAACGAGGCCGCCCTTCACCTTCCACTCCAGAGTAGGATACAGAAGTGTAAATGTACGGTCGCCATGCCAGAGAGCTTGTGATGCACGGGTCGCCACGCCGGATCTACATAAGCCACATGATGAACGTGGAAAATACTGGGGACCATGTGGCCACTGGCTCCGAAATGCATGCGTACAGTCAGTGATACAAACAATGAACAGTCTTGATGTCAGTAAGGCTGGTTTGGTTTGTTTATGTACCCTTGATACAAACATCAAACTTAAGGGCACTTCATACAAAGATCCATTCTCTGCCACAAGACTAAAGGTTCTTGTCAGCAGTGTTGAAGAAAACAAGGTTTTGGTAATTTATATTTGGCCTTTTACATCTTTTAGAGTCATACACATCTTAATAAAACAGAAGAGGGAGTTTTTAAGTTCAGTGCTGAAATCTGTACACACTTAACATGAACTTATGTGGCAATAAGGAGCACATTATTTTGCAGGGCGAAGTAAAAATATCAGTAAATGTGATACCACTTCTCAGTATCACATCTTTATAATCACAGAGCAAGGTAGGAAGTAGTTCCCTTATGTCACATCTAACCAAATTCTGAGCTTAAATAATTCTGAGAACTCAGGTTTTCCAGGATATAATGCTGTGTCACTGGGTTAGTGTTTTACCACAGTGCTTCAAAATGTTGGGGAAGCACTAGTCCAGCATCAAAGCAGCACATCCTAGAAGACCTGAATCAACAACACCACTGTCAAAACCTGAAATTTCAGTAATTTTGTGGCTGTTTAAATTAACGAAAAGTCTGTCTACACAAATGCTACATGAATTCGTAACAAACAAAGTTGGTTTTTAACACTGCACAATTGCATGAATTCTTCAGTCACTAAAAACCTGTCTTACACTGTTTTAGAAAAGGGTAAAAAATCTTGATGTACGCAGCAATTAGAGATTTAATCCTTCAACATGTTTTATTCCTTGCAGTGTAATGAAGCGTACATGCATTATATTTATCAGTATTCCTCACGTGGTAAGAGACAGAGTTCCGGGATTCCAAAAATTCAAAATTTCTGTCCACAGTTTCTACCCCAATGGGACACATCTGCTACTGACAATTATAAAAGTTATATTCAGGCAATTGAGAAGGTGTACTGACATTAACGTAACACACATATATAATTCTGGACTTGAGTCCAGGCTGTATAGAATTTGTCTGTAGGAAGTAGGACTTCATTATCACTGTCTCTTACAGTCAGGCTTAAATCAGTAATGTTCATTACATTTACCAACTCACCATATAAATCAACAGAGGATTGAATGATGAGACAATGGCTCTCCTGTACATGTCTTTGTGGTTCTTGTATATATTGTGGATCACAGAGACCAGCTGTAAGGATGTGCAACTTAACTTCATTTCTACACTACATTAGTCAGGACTAGTAACAAATACAGTACATGAGAACATACATATATATGATTCAGCTTTTCTGCATTAACATTTCTAAAATATTAATTTATTCAAATGGAATAAAATGTCACCTGTACATGCCTTACACTGATGGGTGACAGAGGTAAAGGAACATACCAGAACAAGGCATAAGAAAAAGTAATAAGATATGAATAACAGATATTTAATCTATGTTATAAAGTTTCCCAGGAGCTGGGATTGTGTAGTAGATATAGTGACTGGGCTGTGGGCTGGATGATGCATGGTTCAAATCCTAGCAGCAGTCAGAGTTTTCTCTTCTCCAAAATATCTATACCTGCTATGGGGCCCATCCAGCCTCCTATTCAATTGATAAAAAGGTAAAGCAATCCCATTACAGGCCTGGACAGGCCCTGAGGGTTCCAGGAGGTTGAGGCTCCCAGACTTCTAGACAATCGGCACATGAAGGTGGTAAGTTGTCAGCAGTATGCACTGGCTGCCTTTACCCCATAGGAAATATTCCTGGTATTCATTTCTGCTAGAGGCTGAGTCGACCCCAGGGCCATAGCGTAGCCAGAAAGATTATGTCATTGAGAAGTTCCAATGACACCATTTGGAATTGAACCTGCAACCTCCTGGCTTGTAGCGCTTGCCTCAACCAACTGTGTCACCATGTACTCTGGTTCAATTGGTTCTGGGGCTCTTTCCTGGGGGAAAAGTGGCCGGAGGATCAGGCTGACTGCTCACCTCCATCTAATGGTGACATTAAGAATAATTGGAGCTATATTTCTACTCCTCCTACAGGCCTTCAAGGAGTGCAGAGGGACTAAAAGTGGGTTGAAGCAACAGGAAATGTCAAGTAATGGTCAGTTGTGGAGGGAGGGTTATTTATATACTTTGTTGGTAGGGAAAAGGCTATTTACACATTATGGCTGGAAATTAACACTCATATACCTTGAAATCATCCCCTTTAAGATCTATAAACATTCGTAGGCCCAAATCAAGGCATTCCTTCACAACATCTTCAAAAAGTGGAATTCTTTCTCCTTCATATTTATGTCTGTAACAGTAAAAGCGAGTTACTTTTGCATAAACAGTTTCATGACATATAAATCTGACAAGTCTGTATTAGTGCAAAGTAACAGTACCTCATTGGATGTTTTTCTGATATGTCTAGTTGTTTGAGTTCTTCCCACGTCATGCTGTCGATTCTGCCAGTAGCTTCCGTCATTCTGTCTACGGTGCTGTCATGAAATACTATTGGTACATGATCTTTGGTGAGTGCAACATCAAACTCCACTGCAGTCATACCCTTTTCTTTGGCCTGATGAACATTCACAGTTTGCTGTTATTACTAATAATATTATTAGTATTTTCACTCTTGTAATTTATACAACTGCATAAGATTGATGTCCTATTTACATATTTATATAAAATAAGATTTACTGAACATTCTGATACAAATTTAAATTCATTTTTTAAACTGACTTAATCTAAATTGTCTCCTAACCTCAGTATTGGTCCTTGACATAGAGTAAAAGTACATTTTCAAGTCTTATACATAGCTGTTAGGGACAGCATAACGTACAGCTGTAGTTAACTGCTCACTTATACAACTACTGTGGATTATATGATGGGGAGCATAACTTTTATTGCTTTCATGTTGTCCATGTTCAGCATATATTATAATTCTAAGTAAAACATTACTTTACAGTTGACATTGCCCCTTTAATTGAAAATAGCGTACGTGTTGCCGAAATATCTCCAATAAATGTACGTTTAAATAACTCATTTTTATTCAGATCTAACTACAATTCATGATAGTGAACGAAGTCTGTAAAGTTTGCACATGTATGTGCTTCCACTCCTTCCACGGCTTTATTTGCAATTCTGATTATATGAAAAATTTTAATAACGAACTGCTAATCCACAATTTCTCCGAAAGCTACATGGAAAATGTTCACGTCACCACTTGTAATCTCTGTTAACCACGTTATATACTTGGCTGGTACCTGTCTGAAAGCGCTTATACTGTTTTCTGGAGCATCTAAGGCAGCTCCCCTGTGGGCAATGCTCTTCATGATGTATGCCCCAGCTTTCCCATCCTTTTTACTATCGTCATGTTCTTGCAGCAGTGGCTCTTGGCCCAGTATTTCTTCTACTGTTGCCGGATCTGGAGGCGGAATTTTCCCAATATGGACTAAAATAAATAGCAGAATAGCTCCAAAACCTGCTGTAGGTATAGCAAAACATAATATTTCCGAGAAATACAACCAAAACCCATAAATGTAAAAAGAAGCTTTGATGCAACTCCATATCACATCCACGACAGCAGCCATGATGTTTACTAGCCCCCGGCTTTCAATGCTACCAACGCAGAGCGTGGAAGTGGTACGACTGACATTTTCGTTAGTACGTGGGGAATGTCGGTAATCGGCACAGAACTACCAATCTACGCAGCGCAATATCCCAAAAGAGCGACGGCGACTCTTAGGGACTGATTACTGTGGTTTCAGACACGGGTTAGACGTGGTTACAATCACTGCCAGAGTAGCAGCAAAATCGGTGGCCGTATGAATGCAACGCAGGGCGTTCGGATTTGGCAGCTATTTGTGTGCTGAAAGTGAGCTATAAATCCATTACTAGTAGCTCTTACCCTTGACAGTCAGTACCATAGCAACATTTACGTTTAGAACAGTCGTTCTCAATGTTTCTGGATCGTGGAAACCTTGCAAAATCTCATTAATTTTGCGGACCACCTGCCCAAAATTGTGTCAGACCTCGGAAGCAGAATTCGTGGTCACGTTTAAAGTTCGAATAATTACGAATAAGAAAAGCACTTAAGCTTTTAAAAAATAAACCATTATTAAGTAACGTCAAATTTATTACTGATCCATGATTTGCCTAACAGTCTAGGCAATAAAACTAAGATTAGAACAAAAGGGATACCATTTTATATTCTATCGGACATTATCTACACTGTGCTACACCATTATTGCACATAAAGTTTAAATTATTAAAAATGTTCAATATTAAAAGTTTAAGGTAGGCCTAAACAGATCGTCTTCAAAGAACAGCCTTTACGCTTTCTCCCTGCTACTATTCGGGAATTTCTTCCAATGTTGGGTGCATTGCAGGACAACCGATGTCGTTCGTTGAATTTGCGCGTGCAGAGGCTGTGTGTGGGTTTTCCTTTGTTTTGTTGGATTATCATTATTTTGTGCAGTTAATTGTGAATACTTACATATATTGCTTCTTTTACGACTATACAAGTAAGTACAAGACCGAACAATTTATGATTTGAGGTTGTCACGCATACTGTATGCGGTGAAATCTTCTTGGAGATCAGCCGTGTGAAGATGGAATCAGTAGTGAGTATTTTTGAGACCCGAAGAGTAAATAACAGGTGCAGTAATGTCACTCATTACAAGTCCTGATGATGGAGACAGATTCAGTTTCCGAAACGTTGTAGCCGTATACGAACTTTACATTCATACTGTTGATGGTCCCAGAAGGCTTTACCGAAATATTGTATTTATTTGAAAGTGGGGATGTTGGTGACAGTAAGATTGCTGATAGGTATCTGGTTCTCTGTTGACGTTCACACAGTTTCGCGGCTGCGCCCATTAATGTAAACTAGTAAGGAGCCATACTCTTCACGTACTCGAAGTGCTGGCAGATAAGGAATTTGTCCACGCCATGAAGAGGTGTAGTTCGAATCATTCTTAATCTTGCACTGGATGAAGTTGAGTGCTTAGCTTCACACTTTTGCCGCTTTACCCCAAAGAATGAGTTCCCGATGCACTACACATCCTATGAAATTTACACGAATATGGACCCAGCGGTAATACCATGTCTGTTCTGCATCACGTACAGAAGGGCATTGATATGAGTTCATATGAACAGTTCTGTATTCATTTATATAGTTACAGCGATAAACTTATCTCCGAGCAAAATACCGGAGAGCGAAATCCATTATTTAAACATTTGTACGACCTCCAATTACAACACGCTAGCATGTGACACTGAAAGGAATACACTGCCCCCCCCCCCCCCATATCACTTTCTTCAGTACCGTGCCCACCATCGTTCCATACACAAGCGGTTTTCAAGATGTTGTATGTACTTACAACCACTCTTTTACCTCTAATAATTTGTGTACATTATTTAACGTTTTTTATATTGTGATAATATTAATTTGCAGAATAATCAAAGTTTCATGTCACTATATGGTTGTATCTACTTTATATAGGATCATCTACATTCCACATTTTATATTTCTGTGCGCTGATCATGGTACCAAGACTTACTGCAGTGCACTAGTATTATTTTAGAAATTGTATTGTATACCTCATTTTTTATACTTACTGATTGAAGTATGGTCTCCCTGATGAAGATCTATGAAAGATCGAAACACGTTGAAGATGTAATGTTTCAATTATAAAATTACAGATTGATGCTGGGCATTTAGTTTGTTATAATAAGATAGTTTATAGACTGAGGCTGTGTGAGAATAAGATAGTTGGCACTAAGACGGAGGAAGTTTATAGACTGAGGGTGTGTGAGAATAAGATAGTTGGCACTAAGACGGAGGAAGTTTATAGACTGAGGGTGTGTGAGAATAAGATAGTTGGCACTAAGACGGAGGAAGTTTATAGACTGAGGGTGCGTGAGAATAAGATAGTTGGCACTAAGACGGAGGAAGTTTATAGACTGAGGGTGCGTGAGAATAAGATAGTTGGCACTAAGACGGAGGAAGTAACATGGGGCAGGAGAAAACTGCATAACGAGGAGCTTCATGACCTGTACTGATTGCCAGATATTATAGGGTGATCAAGTTATGAAGAATGAGACACGTGGGGACGTGTGGCACGAATGGGGAAGAGGAGTGGTGCGTACACGGTTTTGGTGGGTAAACTTGAGGGAAAGAGACAGCTTGGAAGATTAGGTGGAGATGGGAGGATAATATAAAACTGGATCTTCATGAAATATAATGGGAGAGAGGATTGGTCTGACTCAGGATAGGTACAAGTGGCGGGCTCTTGTGAAGACGGTAATGAACCTTGGGGTTCCATAACGTGCGGGGAATTTCTTGACTAATTGTTTGTTGATATTATACTTACGATAACATGCACGGTATATACAATATAAAATTAGCTGAGGAACTGTTAGCTTCTAAAGCGCGACTCTGCTTAGTCTTTTAAAACCTAGCGGTAACTTTACATACCACCAGGTTCAACATTCAATAACTCTCCATAGTGCTGAAATCGCGTTTATGTATTTTGTACGTATCTCGGAACAAACTGCAACTTTTATCGTAAACGTCAGCAACTCGTTCCCTCTTTTATAACCGAGGTTGAAAGTGTTTACTGCGCGGTACGCACTGAGTCTTTATATAAAGCAGATTACGTTTCGTCTTTAAAGGGTTAATGGAGTTATTTAGCTTGTTAGTAAGTTCATGGCTTCATATCCCAGCAGACCTGCATCTTCAACACTGATGTGAGGACCTCAAATCTTCATTTTTGTTTATTTTGTATCGCTTCACGTCATGCGCCTTCCAGTTCCACTGCTCAATTTATAATTCTAAATACTGGTGTCACGTTGCTTGGTGCACCTAAACAAGATCCCATAGCTTACGAAAATATATGTCAAATGTAGTTCGAGATTAATTTATTTTGCAGTATCGATCATGCGCGTAATTAGGGCGAAGTATTTACTGATGCAAATAGCATCACTTCTTTTTTCATGCCTTATCACAACCACCACCATCGTAGTAACATACATTAGCGAAGTGTCGCTGCGCCCCGGGGCGCCACAGAATATTTCAAATTTTCGAGGGAACACAGAACTCCAGATTGCGGAAGGTGGTAACAGGTAACACGGCTACTAAGTTGTCAGGACATAAATACTTATTAAGTTATTTGCACCTAACTATCAAATAAACAAAACTTTTAGGTATTTCTTTTGGCCTAGGAGCGCCGTAAAAACATTGCTGGGTCACTAAGGGCGTCGTGAACCGAGACAGTTTGGGAACCACTGCATTTGAGTATTACGCCATATCCATATTAATGGTTCGGTGGAGAGTTTACAGTTTTATAACCAAACTGTATGATTTACTATAGATTTAGGAAAACAAGTGTCACAGAAGGGCGTTAAGAACCGTCGTCATGATAGGCTAATCCGTGCCTCTTATCGTTCTACCGTATGATCATTAACTTCCTCAAAATTTGAAATGTATTCACTTAATCGAAACGTAATCTCTTGTGCTAACATGAAGTGTGCAATTGTGCAATTGTTTCTTCTGAAGTCATTAACCACTTCTCTCATCCTTGTCGTTAAAGGCGTCTGTCGTTTGTTTCTTATTTTATATCCATGCTGCTGAGCCTGGAAAAAATGTATTTCTCAGTTCTTAACGTTCACCACAGCACTTAATGCTGAGCAGAAGAAGTGGTACTTAAATTACCCTTTGAAATACGAAGCTTAGGAGCGCTGTCTGCATATGGTGCCGTAATTAACCTTTTAAAGCCTAGCGGTAAATTCAAGTACCACTAGGTTTAACGCTAAAAAAATCTCAGAACAAACAGCAACTTCTGCCTTATAAAACATTAAGAGATTGGTTTTTATAACCGAAGTGGAGAGTGTTTACAGCGCGGTACGCACTGAGTCCTTATATAAAACAGATACGCTTCGTCTTTAAAGGGTTAATATCCAACACGGTGAAGTTTTTGGAAACGAGGCAGAGAGGTTTAGTGGGAGGATAAACGGATCTGATTATTATTGTTGTGGAATATTAAACTCAAGTGGATAGAGAGATATTCCTTCAGACAAGATCAGGATTGTACGCGCATTACAACATGTCGTTATCGAGCAAATGATCAATTAACTAGTTCTAAGCATACGCTTTTGAGAAACATTTTGAAAAATACACCCAAACCTTCACAGATCATGATGATGGCGAAGAAGTGGAAGTTTAAAATTGAAAACATATTAAAGTTCGTAATCGTGTTTCCTTCAAAGTGGGATTTTTTTTGAGCGTGATTTATATTGCCGGTAAAAGGTCGCTATATGTATATATATACGTATGTATGTATGTATGTATGTATGTATGTATGTATGTATGTATGTATGTTTGTTTGTTTGTTTGTTTGTTTGTTTGTGTGCATAGTAGGAAAGTAGAGGACGCTTTATGATTCGGTGACTAAGTGTATGTGTTACACAAGGAGGGCGTAGTTACTCTCAGAATCCGATAGATGGTATTAGTCCACAGGCGGTACAGACGTGTACATACTTGCACTTATAAAAACTTTCCAGTTGAAGCTTCACAGACGTTTTCCACGAACTAGTGTAGGCCTGATTAACCCTTTAAAGACGAAGCGTGTCTGTTTTATATAAGGACTCAGTGCGTACCGCGCTGTAAACACTCTCCACTTCGGTTATAAAAACCAGTCTCTTAATGTTTTATAAGGCAAAAGTTGCTGTTTGTTCTGAGATCCGTACAAAACACATAAACGCAATGTGGGCACCACGTAGAATTTTTTAATGTTAAACCTGGTGGTACGTAAAGTTACCGCTAGGCTTTAAAAGCTTAACGAATGAACCATTGATGCAGATTAGAGAACCCCAGAGAATCAGATTTGCGCCATTTTCTTTTCTTCTTATTTTGTGCCTTACGTCTGAAGGTGGCTAAACTAGAGTAAAGCGAGTACACGCTGTTCTTTGCAAGAGGAAGTACAAAATACTTTCATGAACTGAGTCCAGAAGGCAATCTAGGTTTGTATCTGACATCAAAGGTAATGGAATACTTAACCGGTTACATCATAAGGAACACGAAGTCATGTAAGTGGCACTAATGGAAAGTCAGCAGCATAGCTTGTGAGTGCCTTTCAGTAACATTTAATACGAATAGAGCTGTTGCCGATGTGATTTAAAGTTGATTTCATCAGCACATTGGTAACGGGAATTGATTCTGCTTCATGCGTCACCTGCAGGAGGAGAAAAGCCGATTTCCCTGCTCCAGAAGTGAGTTGGGGAAATGGAACAGAATTGCATTTGTCAAAAGACTTCAGTACTGGGACGTCGCCACTACAGAGAATGTGCCTTGCTTACTCCGTGACAATACAACACGGGCTCAATGAATAAACAGACGCAATTCGAAGCAAAACTCCTTATTTGCAGTCTCAAATTACGTGGAAGTTTACCAGTTCGAACGAGAATTGTGCCATGGCTCAGGCGGTTAGTTACCGCCCTATCACCGCGGAGGCCTGCTTTCGATCCCGGGGTCCGTCTATGTGGGATTTGTGATGGACAGATTTTCCCCCGAGTATTTCGGTTACCCCCTGTCAGTTTCATTCCACCGGTGACCTATTACACGGAAAAATGGGAAAAAACTAATCATCTTCATCACAGGGTTACGCAATAAGACTTAAGGCTGCGGTGCGTCCGTAGCATCTGCTGCGGGGCCCTTCACCACACAAAAAAAAACACTTCGAATCTGGTTTTATAAGGATTTACGCCTGGTTTACTACACGAGAAAGATGGAATTTGGATTGAAATCTACTATAGTGTTAGTGTGAGATTCATAAGTGCAGTGCGGTCTCATAAACGGTTTCTTTCTATCTTCTGCTCTGCAGTACACTACTAACCAAATAAAATTAAATTTATTAATTGACTCAAGAATACATGACTTTAAAGTACACTACATATGGTGCTGCGTCCGCTAACACCAGTGTTTGTGCAGTACACAGAACGTGGGGTGTAATTAAATATAAAACATCTTTCTTTTCGACCTGCTCCAACCTACCAGTAGTTACAGCCGCCATGAAATTTTGTCGTCCAGATTTTCTATTGTAATACTCCACTTACATCCAAACTTGTATTAAAATATCCCTAAATTTATCAGATTTTGTGTGCCTCCCTCCGAATTTTCGTAAGTCGTGTGTCTTCCTTTGTCATCAACCACTTCTTTTCATTTTTTTTTAGACTTCAGTGTTTTAGGCGCCTTTGAAAAATTGCGAAAAACGACTGCTAGCTTCGTCATGTCTGTCTGTCCGCCTGTCCGCAGGGAACAACTCGTCTTCCACGGGACGGGTTTTCACGAAATTTGATATTTGAGTATTTTTCGAAAATCTGTCAAGAAAATTCCAGTTTCTTTAAAATCTGACAAGAATAACGGGTACTTTACCTGAAGACATGTTTACAGTTACGATAATATTTTCCTCAATTCTTCTTAGAATGAGAAATGTTCTAGCCAAAACTTGCAGAGAAAACCAAAACACATATTTTGTGCCGTTTGTGAGATAATGTGGAAAAAGTGTACAGGCAGACAGGCCACGCATGACAATATACTACGCACATGCGCTTTGCATGCTTGATAACTAAGGCTACAGACACGCAGAATATGAAATACTGCTCTTCCACTGCAACAGTGGTTACGTGAACGCGCCTCAATGCTACGTTATAGGTACACTGTCTTATTTCTATCTGGTTAGTAATATGACGATCTATAGAAATGATTGCTGATGCTGTATTCCTGACATGGGTCGTGGACATCTAGGCATTCTTTTCCAAGTAGAAAAGGAAGGCCTTGTATGAAGACGACGTCCGTCCGTCCGTCCGTCCGTCCATCCTTCTGTCCGTTTGTGACAGTATCGGCGACTAAACTCTTGTCGGGGTTCTATGAAATTCTGAACAGGAATTATTTACTGAAATTTGTCGAGGGAGCCCTCGTCATAGTTTTCTTAATAGCTTAAATGACCATCTACTCGTACTTTTCACATTTCTTGACCGATATGGATGAAATTTGGTATTGATGATCTCCACTTAATGCCTTTCAGTATGCATGAGTTTCGTGCGAATCGGTGCACTGAAAGTTGTGCTTTCCGTAAAGTTGTATATGAAGTTTTTTCCTGCGTTTTATACATCTTTCTTCCGACCTGGATACTAGATGTCCAAAAAAAAAATCATCGAGTGTTTGTAAGTTTCAAGAAAATCAGCAGAGTGAAGCCATATTTTACTTAGTAGCGGAAATTAGTTTCTGTACGCACTTTTCATATTTGTTGTCCGATATGGATTATTCTGGGTACAAGAGATTTGCACATAATGCTGTTGGGCATTAATGAGTTCCTAGAAACCCGGGGCAGGGAAGGCCGAAATTTTCGTGTGTGCGTAAATGGAACTAAATTGAGGTATGAACCTTGAAAATGTAGGGCATTTTGAAGGTAAAGAACACCTTAGTCAATTCTGCGTAGAACTTTGCGGAATAGTCGATTTGCGGTCTTGTCCCCCCCCCCCCCTCCGCTTCCCCAGAAGATGTGTATGCGTCACTGTAGTTCCGTCTGCCTGGGATACTTACTCAGGCAGTGTTGACTGCTGGGTGTTTGATTTAGCAGACAGATTTCAATAATATACTAATTTAAATACGTTGAACATTACTTCAGTTTCTTGCAAGTCTTTATAAATTGATGCCAAAATACTGGAATGGCTTTATATTTGAACATCTTAAAATATGGCTGTAATAGATACTCTTCAGAACAGGAAGTTGTATTTGATTACACTTTTCTTTTTCAAGATTTATGATTAGCCTTCAAGTAAATACGTGTTTTCCTTGCACGTTCCTTCTTCCATTTCCGTAAGCGCACATAACCTTCATCGTGACTGTACGTTATTCAAAATGCCTTACATTGTAACGTGACAGCCATGGATTTTTCTCGGGAAATGCATTGCTTGTGAGGAATCACAAAACGGCACATTTTTGTACAGTAAATATATATTTTTTTTCTGTAGGGAATACGATTTCAAAATATGGAACAGCTGTGTAGGCCACAAGTTTGATCTGCGATGTCGGGTTCGCCGTTATATGGAGGTAGAATCCTGCGTAAAAATTACCAAGATTTTCCTTAGTCGCTTTATGTGGGAGCTGACGCGTTGAGTCATAAATGCGAATAGATTTCGTCTTCCTTTCTTGCGTGTGTGTGACGTGGAGTAATTTGCCTTATGGTGGTTTTTGGTAACGGAATATTTTGAACACCGTGATAAACTTCCAAGTTCAATGAAATGTTGACATTTTGACTGAGAGACGGACAGTTTTTTTGACGGGTTTGGCTACTTGGTTTGACTTAATGTTTTAATTCTAGTTGTCATTTTAGGCGCATTTGCAAAACTGCGAAAAGTGACTATTAGATTCGTGATGTCTGTCGTTCATCCGCATGGAACAACCCGGTTCCCACTGGACTGATTTTAACGAAATTTGGTATTTGACGCTTTCGCGAAAATTCGTCTAGAAAAGTAAAGTGTGATTAAAATCTAACAAGAATAACGGGTACTTCACATGAAGACTGACACACACTTGTGATAATATCTCGCTGAACTTTACTTATAATGAGAAATGTTTCAGACAAAAGTTGTAAAGAAAATCAAAACACGCTTTATGTTCAATGACTCTTTTTCTCCGAAAATCATGGCTTTTATGAGATAATGCGTAAAAATTTGGTAGAGCCCGACAAGCCACAGATGAGAATATAACACGACGCATGCGTTTTTTGTGCTGGATAACTGAGGCTACAGACACACAATCAGAATATGTAATACCGCTTCTCCACAACAACAATGGTTACGCTAACGCGCCTTAATTCTACGTTTATACGTTAATTGCCTCTTTTTCAATATTGTTTCATGGTTTAACGTTTGTCTGCATGAAGTGTTGTTCTTATCAGAATTTATGCTTTAATCTTATTAAAGTTGACAACTTATCAGTTACTGCACACATGTTGATGGATATTTTATTTATATAAATTTGGACGGTCTATTACACAGATAAAAAACATGGTTTTAACCGAGGATGGATTGACGGTAGTAGACAGATTTATTGAAGTTCCATAATGCATATCTCGTTAATGCTATTCGCGTATGGGTTGCCTAATAAAGCCGTAAACCAAATGCACAGGAAACAACCCGTGAACACTTTGTAATCGATATATATATATTTATATATAAAATATGGAAGTATATGTTATACATTATAAAATACATACGGCTGTTTGGTCCATTTTCTTGGAAAATATCTTAGTGCACGTAATGCGTGTGCGGCTGTCATTTCTTGCCTTAGCAGCGGGTGAGCAATTTCTTCGAGGTTATACAGGGTGAGCGAAAATTCCCTGTGCACCTCTCAGAAGTAGGATATAGTTTACAGTGGAAGTCACAGTGAATGTACAGCACTATGCCAATTGTTGGAGGCGGTTTGGACTGGGTGACAAAGGTCACGTATGCCACTTCCAGCACATTGGAGCACCCTTCATGCAAAGGTGTACATGTGCTTTTCGCTCACTCTGTTTAGCAAGGCCACAGAAAGAAGTCCTGTTGATGCAGGTGACGTCGCTCGAGGCTCTGTAGTCTGCCAGATGTTGTATTCCACACCAGATCCCTGTGGCTTATATTACCTAGCCCATTGCTGCTGTGGCTGGTACACTTTAGCAGAACCAAAATTTCTGTGAATAAAATGGCTGTACGAGTGGTGGTGAATGCAAGGAAATGTGAGAAGCAGATGGAAATGTGGAGGGGTCGATCCATTGTACATCTTTATATGATTTCAGTCTAGTGTTTGTTTTGGCTTTTAAGGAGTGTGGGGAGGCGGCAAGGGAAAGTTGTATATCTCGAGTCTGACCAGGCATAGTCAGACCGTATGTTACTTGTCAGCACGTCTGACGTTGTTGAAGCCGGCACATGCGTTAGTTCGTTGGGCGAGTAATAGGTGTAGGACCAGACGCAGTAAACACCACAACGATATGCGTTTCGACAGTCACATGCTTCTTTTACCCTCTCTACTGGCTGTACGGTCCACGCAGAACCCGGGCATCTTTCAGGATCAATTTCCAGGCGTCTCTATCCCTAGCTACTTTTCTCCAGCCTCTAACGCCCATTTAACCCTTTAAAGACGAAGCGTATCTGTTTTATATAAGGACTCAGTGCGTACCGCGCTGTAAACACTCTCCACTTCAGTTATAAAAACCAGTCTCTTAATGTTTTATAAGGCAAAAGTTGCTGTTTGTTCTGAGATCCGTACAAAACACATAAACGCAATGTGGGCACCACGTAGAATTTTTTAATGTTAAACCTGGTGGTACGTAAATTTACCGCTAGGCTTTAAAAGGTTAACCAGTTACAGCAGCCTCTTTAAAATTTTTAGATGAAGCCTGTTCTACAAATCCGTCTAGGGGAACTTCACTCTGATACGTTTCCTGTTTTCAGGACAGTGAATCAGGAAGATGAATCCGTCCCAAAGAACTCAGATATTACAGATATTCCTATAGGTATGTTTTATATGTTGACCCAAACTGAGTTAAAATTTAAAATAGTCACGTATTTTTTAGTACTGAAAAACCAACTAAACGCACAATTATATTACATAATCTGTCCCTCTATTTTACTCCTCCGACGTGTTTCGGTGTAATCACCATCAGCAGGGAGGTACATATCGTATCATTATATTTGTTCGTAGTCCTTCCCTCTTCTACCTACTCACAGTAAGTGTCGAGGTTGTTTATTTTCACTTGATCACACTCAGATACACACCACAGTCAGTAGGACTCCTCTGGACGAGGAATCGGCCCGTTGCAGAGGCCTCTACCTGACAACACAAACACTGTACAAGAGACAAACGTCCATGCCCGCGGTGGGATTCGAACCCGCAATCCCAGCAAGCGCTTGGCCGCAGACCTATGCCTTAGACTGCGCGGCCAGTGGGATCGGCGTATCATTATATAAAACATTAAAACATCAAACTGTGTTATTAGTGTTAATCCTAAAAATGTAGTGCAATATTTTTGGATTAACACTAATACCACATTTTAATGTTTTAATGTTTTATATAATGATAAGATATGTACCTCGCTGATGATGATTACACTGAAACACGCCGGAGGAGGAAAATAGACAGATAGATTATGTAATATAGTTGTGAATTTAGTGGGGTTTTAAGTATAAATTATTCTCAATGCATGGAGATGAACAATATGAAGCATATTCCGTTGTTTGTATATTCATGAATCACAAAGGGGTGCCTCACCTTAAGGTTATATTTACCAGTCAAATTTCTTGCATCAGTCGGAACAAAAATATGAAGTTTCTAACAAAATATATTCAACTTACGCACACTATTATGTCTTATCTTTTTGTTTAACTTCTTCCTGACATGTTTCGGCATGTAACTATGCCATTATCAAGGGGGCTATATCAAAATTACATAAGATGTGCATGAATGTGACTATAAAATGTTAAAACTTTTAAAATGTTAAAATCGTCTATAGGATTTGTCAGGGAGAAGTTAACCAAAAAGATAAATAAATAGTAGTGTGCGCAAGTTGGATCTGTTTTGCTATGTTGATCATACGCAGGGAAATGAATAACATAAAAAATATAAATTTCCCTAACTACAAAGCTAAACCTCATTTCCACCAGCAGTGCCGTAAGAACAATGAAGTCTATGTAATGGTTTCGGTTACAAGTCTTGCCGTCTGTATGAGCCTTCGAGAGTATTTATCGTCATTCAAATGCGATACCTTTCAAGATGGTGGGTAGACCTGACGCATTTCGTCCTACTGTAAGTGCTACGTCGAAACGTCACACGAATTCAATATACAGGATATACACAAAAGAATGGTGCGGTTTCAAAAATTAACAAGAAATTTATTTCTCACCTTACACGGGCACAACGTACACCGTCAGCAGCGGCAACTGTCCAAGTTTCTCATGCGCTACCAGCAGTTCGCTTCTCATGCTTACTGCGGGGCCGCGGGGCCAGTTTCCAAGATGGCGTCGCAACAGGAGAAGGCGTTCTGTGTGCTCCGTTTTGAGGTGTCCAGATCTGTGATTACAGTGCAGCGTGATTTCTTTCTTTGGGGGTTCGTTAAAGACAGCGTTTACGTACCACCATTGCCCATGTCCCTCAAGGAACTTCGTGATCGGATAACGCATGCACTGCAGACCATTACAGCGGACATGCTACACCGAGCCTGGGATGAATTTGATTACCGTGTGGATGTGTGTCGTGTGACCCAGGGTGCACACATTGAAGGATTGGGATTAACGCATGAGAAACTTGGACAGTTGCCGCTGCTGACGGTGTACGTTGTGCCCGTGTAAGGTGAGAAATAAATTTCTTGTTAACTTTTGAAACTGCACCATTCTTTTGTGTATACCCTGTATTATTACTCTGACGTGTAATTGAGTATGGCCGATCCCAGTGGCCGCGCGGTCTAAGGCGTGAGTCTGCGGTCGCTCGTTTGTTGGTTCGAATCCCACCGGAAACATGGATATTTGTATCTTGTCAATGTTGTGTGTTGTCAGGTAGAGGTCTCTGCAACAGTCCGATCCCTCGTCCAGGGGAGTTCTACCGAGTGTGTTGTGTCATTGATTGTGATCAGGCGCAACGTTAATAATCCTGTACGCCTACAGTGAGTAGGCAGAAGAGGTCAGACTAAGACTGAAGGAATTAAATATTTAAATTTTAACTCAGTTTCGGTCAGTGTACAAAATATTCTACATGGGTATCTGTGAGAGAACTCGAACAGTGACCCTTTTAGTCAGTAAAGCTGTGTATGTAAATTGCTTGTTTTATTTTATATTTTTAGGCCCCTGCCTGATGATGACTTTGTATAAATCCGAAACGTGTATCATGTTTTGGGCAATAAAAGATACTGTTTGAAAATCAGTTGTGACTAACGGTCCATTTGTTTGTCTATTCATGCATTACGTCGGGGTGCCTCACCCTAATATAAACCTTGGTATTTGATTACGTTTGTAAACAACACCCCCTGAGAGTGGCCTTGTAAAAAGGTTTGGAACGTGCTGTGGTAATGGTGACTGGTTGCTGATTGAACAGCTGGCACGGACGGTGTTGCTTTTTTTATGACTTTGTCATTAGAAGAGTAGAAACTTGGATATGCCATGGTAAAAGATGGAGATGTTGTTGCCTATTGCCACGGATTTTCAAATTTTGTCTTGAATATGCCAGCAGGGGGAGATCACAAAAGGAAAAAAAGGAACTGAAACTGTTTTGAATAAAATCAACTACTATTTCAGAAATGAGAACCAACCAAATGCACAATTTGTAATACAGAATTGTGCATTTGGTTGGTTCTCATTTCTGAAATTGATTTTAATGCACGGAGATGAAAAGTATAGAACATCGGCTACTGGTTTATTCTGATGATGGTAATATATTTGGCGGAAAAAAATACCATGAATAAAACAAGTGTTTTGTTTAGATCATGGGTGTCCAACCCAGCAGCCTGCGGCCACATTTGTAAATTATATATATACATATACGATAAAAATTGCACAATAATTAAGTTGGTTAGTTGTACCATCTAACATTTGGCAGGAAACTTTGGACGCTCTTTCTTTAGACTCTAGGAAGAAAGCTGTCGCCAAAGCACACACACTGTAAGCTTTTGTTTACTTCTCATCATTAAAGCTCATACATCTTGTGAAAAGTGTGGTGAAGTGAAAATATATGGGGCCCACGGTAAGAAATGAGAGTGACACCATATTCATAATATTTCTCCATACTATTGTATTGTGTAGTTTGCATAGATATACGTTAGTTCAGTCAGTTTAGTGAATGACTGCGGGCCGGAAAACCGAGGTCGGTTTCGCGGAAGGAGAGTGGAATTTTCTCAGCGGTAGCACGGACTGGATGTGCGACTTGTGTATGACTCAGTCGAGTGCTTAGCTAGGACGTGCCGCTGACCACAGACCGCCATCCAGTAGAGTATTTAAAGAGTACATGAGGTGTACCTCCACTCTTATATACTCTTCACAGTGTGATAATTACTTAAGCACAGGGATAATTTTAAGACTTTCTTAAATGTACAAGCTGCTTTGAATGAGAATAGTGACGCTGGTGATTCATTTCTTTCAGTTCCTTGTTGGTAGGTAAGGCGGAAGGCAGGAAACCTACAGGTACGTTACATATTTATTTATTTACATGTATATTCTTGTGTATATATACACCCCACACGCACGCACGCACACACGCAGCGTGCATTCGTAGGCGATACTTGACGACAGGTAAACAATAACTTAGTCGAAAATACTGGGCTACTCTGGTACATAATTCGCAAAATGTGTAATAGTATTTCGTATTTTACTCTTTACAACATTCGTTCTTTGACTGTTTTCTAATTGTTTTTAAAATATCTACTGCATAATTAATATTGTAAGTCAATAAATACTTAATAAGTCAACTTTAATTTTTTACGTTTCAACACATGTTCAGTGACATGAAAACACACGCCAAACATAGACTCATAATTGTCAGTGTTTATAAAAGCGCATGTTACAAAAGTATTCAAACAAACTTCAAAGTTAACAGGTCAAACGTACAGTAGCAATGCTGGTTATAGGAAAAACATTCTGCACATGCTGGTGATTTTCGTATTTTTCTCTGCGAACAGCCGTATTCGGAATACGCTACGAAAATCAGTACTAATAAACGTGTAACGATTATTATATTTAATAACAATTAAGAAAATGGAATTGGTGGCTTCGAGTTTGTGATATTCCTCTTAGCATCACATTCAGTTCCCTGCCCAATCTTAATTCTGACATAAACACTTGTATTAGAACAATACATTTTTAAAACTTTAATCTATAAATGTGAGGAGTGATTGACGTTTCCTGTATTATCTTATTTGTAAAACGGTATATTTGAATAACGTACACTAAGAGACGGTGCCATGGCTCGGGCGGTTATTTGCCGGTCTCTCACCGCTGAGGCCAATTTCAGTCTGAGGTCAGTCTATGTGAGATTTGTAGCGGATAAAGTGGCACTGGGACGGGTTTTTCTCCGAGTACTTTGCTTATACCCTGTCAATACCATTCCACAAGAATTCCGTATTTATTAATTCATTTGTTTATTACCGACGCCGCTAAATGAACAGTTAAGAGGGTAGTTGCAGATGAGTTCAGAAGTTATTTGTAATAGTTTATCGTAGTCTTTCTTACGTAAGTGTGACATCACATTGATCACATGCCTACAAAATTAGAAGGGCGACGGTAAGTATTAAGTTAAACTGAAAATGACTTAAGATTTAAGGAGCTGTGTATGTTCCAGCCATACACAAAGATTTTGGTGGAAATATTTCACTTATTCAGATTAAGAATTTTTGGTAATCTTTTACGGTTGTCCCAAAGAAACTTTAGTTTTAAGAAATATCGCGTTGTTAGTGTTTCAATGCACTTAACGTTTTATACAGGGTGTTGCAAAGGCCACTTGACACTCGATGTGTAATATGTCGCCTCCCGTGTCAAGTGATTTTTGCGCTATCCTGTATAGTAATCTGGATTATTTTTTTCTCATGTTTAATTTATGATTCCTTAAATCGGTGACTTATAAATGCTATTTTAAATTCGACAACATAGTATAAAGCGCGAGAAAGTAACAATTTTAAGCCTGAAGCTTACGTAAATAATACATAAAAATTCAATTCCATCTGTATGAAGGTCTGGGGCTCCTCTGGATCGCCTAGCTTGCGTTCGGGCTCGTGAAAGCGTCCACATTTGCGAACACTCACAAGTCCGAGCATGGGCCCGATGCCAGGCACGTGTATTGTGGATAATAATAATAATATTTTTACTGCTGTGTGATCTGTGTTATTTCATGAATATCGCAGCCAGTAGGGTAATGGGTTTTGAGGAGTGAATATTTAGGTTCCGTGTTTCCGTATCCATTTAACATAAGTATTTGTTGTTTCCTTTGTTTTCCTTTGGCAAGGCAGGTTTAAGTAATCTCACTTTTTGGGGAACTTTACTTTTAATAACTACATTTCTTTTATCGTTGCGACTCTCTTCGTAAGTCGCGCCATATGTTCTAGAGCACCGTCTCAATTTCTGCTACTTCGTTCCGGAACATTCTCCTGTAAAAAGACAATAAAACTTTATTACTTGTAATCGTGTGGTTTTTAACAACGTGTAGTGTTGTAAGATATTACCGACGTTTTGCAGGAATATGATGCCTCCATCTGCAGGTTTGAAGGAATTGGGCCCAAATTAACGCTGAAGTGCGCAAATTGAGCCAAATTATTTCAGCCCTTAAAGATGACATATGGGACAACTCAGCGTAGAATAAATTTATAATTTTAAAATCTTTTTCGTCACAGGCCTTAAGGATCAACAGCGTTTGCTATCCCTGGAGAGCAAGGTGTAACTTACGTCAGCAGACAGCTATGCATGTTATACGCTTTCAAATTAAAAACGCATAACATTTTGATTCTATTTAATGTGCCTAATACTATTAATGAGCCGATCCCAGTGGCCGCGCGGTCTAAGGCGTGGGCCTTCGGCCGAGGGCTTGCTGGGATCGTGGTTTCGAATCCCACCGGGGACATGGATGTTTGTCTCTTGTGAGTGTTTGTGTGTCGTCAGGTAGAGGTCTCTGCGAGAGACTGATCACTCGTCCAGAGGAGGCTTACCGAATGTAATGTGTCTGAGTGTGATCGCGAAGCCTTGACCAAGAGGAGGCGCCCAGGCCCACTATGGCTGTAGCGCCTGAGAAAAAACTATTAATGATATTTTTAATTTCAATGAAAATATTTAACTGTATTCCTTAAAATAACGTGCGGCTCGCACTGGAATGTAAAATTGTTTGTTTGATCCGCTTACTGTGTGAGTTTAAGACGGCCGGTTTATGTATTCAGTGAGAATAAATCTGGGCACGATATTGTAGAGAAATAAACAGAGAAATTGGGCATCTTTATTATGCAACTTGAGATGCAGGAGGTAAGATGGTAGAGCTATACCTACACTGCTGGAGGCCAGGCTCCGTAGCTGTCCGCAAAGTAATCTCTGCGGATGTCGCGGGACGATCTGTAGAACTCTTCATGTGGCCCGGGGTAACTGCTGCAAGAGACAAAAGTGGATGCAACTGGGGCCGATCAAGACAAAACTCGTGATTCAGTTCTGAGTAATGATTGGTGTCAACATTCGACAACATTAATTGCAGTTTTAACTTTGTCGTTATTCTTGTGAAATTTTGAGTAAATTGTGTGTTTAAAGGAAGTTCATAACAATCACTAGCCTCTAAACTTATACAGTTTTTGTAAGGTAGTGGAGGAATACTTATTTGCACTAAACCTTTAAAAACGAAATTTACCCTGAACTACATTGAACGGTTGAGTCCGTACCGTGCAGTAAACACACTCCGTCTCAGTTACAAAATTCATTCAGTTAATGCTGTATAGGGAAAGAATTGCTGTTTGTTCTGATAACCAAGTGAGATATATAAATACACACCTTGGCCAGAATGTAGAATTACTGAGCCACATGGTGGTACATAAAGTAACCACTGGGCTTAGAGGGTTAACAAATGTACACTGTGCCGCTTTTGTATAGTTTTGGATATAGAAGAAAGGGACAAACAGTAAGGCAGGCGTATGAGAGGACAGAAGAAACAAAGATAAGGGAAAAAGAGAGAGGGCGAGGGAAACGTAGAATTGTAGGAAAAGTGAGAGAATGGAGGGAAGAAGAAATGGAAGAAAGAAAGGGGGGGGGGGGAAAGAAAGGAAAGGATTGACGAAATAATTAAGACAGGAAGATGGAAATGATGGAAGAGACCCATGAGGAAGAGAGGAAAGAATGCGGAAAAAAAGAAGGAAGGAGAGTGAAGAAAGGAGAAAGTAATCGGAAGATGCGAATGATTGTACAGTACAGAAGTAGATTGTATAATACAACAGTAGATTGCAGAGTACAACAGTAGATTCTACAAAACAACAGTAAATTGCACAATACAACGGTAGAGTGTAGAGTACCAGAGTAATAGTTGTACAATCCAGCAGTAGATTGCGGTAGCACCGATACTGCTGCCCGTGTGGCCTGCAGCCACTTAATTGCTGGGGTCGCGGGTACGAATTCCTCTGAGGACGTGGATGTTCGTTTCGCTTTTCTTAAAATTATTCTATATAGATTTTATCAGATTTACATTACGTGTCCGAGAATTGTTTCATGATTAGAGACAAAAGAAGCGATTTTATATGTCGTTCAGGAGGATGTGAACTTATCTAAAAATGCGTAAAATTTTACCTGGAGTGTACAGCTGCGTTACTCCAAGACCAGGCTAAAGATTTTGATCTCGGTCGACTGGCGTATCTATTGAGCCTGGGTCCATGAACCTGGCACATAGCCGTAGAGGCATGAAACTGAAGATCCGCTTCTAGTTCCGTCACTCGGCGTTGTGCCGCCCCCAGTGCCGCCTCCAGACGTCTCAGAAGATCGTCACATCCCGCCGCGTGACATCGCGTCGACAGAAGACTCTGGGGTTCTTTTGGGGGGGTGACAGGATCCAGAGTCCTTCCCATGCTCTGAAATGAACCATGACAGCTGTCTGTCCGTTCTAAGCTGATCTTGTGTGAAAGGACTGGTGAGGGACAAGAAATTCACCAAGAACGCACAAAACCTTTTGTTTCTGTAGTTATTGCTTCGTCTCCTTGTGGTACTGTCCTTATTTTGAATGATTTTTTTCCCTCTGAACCTTTTTTATAGCTAAAGAACTTACTGAATGTGGCGTTGAATGGCAGATAGAACGTGAAAGTTGCATTAGAAAGGACGTTGAGGAAAATATTTAGAGCTAAAAGAGAACTTACAAGAAGAAAGAGAACATTATAACATCATATATATATATATATATAAAATTCGATATTTTTGTTACAGTGAGCAGATAAGAGAGGGTGTGGTGGACGCATCTTGTACTGCAGAAGAGACTCGAAATGTACACACCACTTTAATCGAGACATCTGAAGTGTAGAACCTACTTTCAGTACTTTGGTACAGATGAGAGGGTGATATTAAAATGGATTTGTCTGAGCAGGGCTGTGGAGTCGGTATATAAAACCTCCGACTCCGACTCCTTCATAAAAGCCCAATATGTATTATATGATAACGGTAAACCTACTAAAGGGATAAATGGTACCACAAGACATTTTATCACCACCGCGTGAATCATCAGGCTACTTTTTAGACTTGTAACCTATATTTAAGTATAAGTATAATGGTTATTGTAGCTAGTATGTATTTATGATTTTATATGGAGATCGGAGTCGGAGTCGGAGTCGGTACATTTTTGCCGACTCCGACTCCACAGCCCTGTCTGACGATGGACACTGAATTTAGCTTACGTAAGGTGTGGTCTAAAGGCGGGTTTTTATAATCATGTTTACAAGTTTCTAGATTTCATTGAATTTCTAGACAAAGCGAACGTTAACTTCTTATGAAGGACCGGGCTACATGGCTCTAGAACTGGTTGTGGTACACTTTAACCCTTTAAAGACGAAGCGTATCTGTTTTATATAAGAACTCAGTGCGTACCGCGCTGTAAACACTCTCCACTTCGGTTATAAAAACCAGTCTCTTAATGTTTTATAAGGCAAAAGTTGCTGTTTGTTCTGAGATCCGTACAAAACACATAAACGCAATGTGGGCACCACGTAGAATTTTTTAATGTTAAACCTGGCGGTACGTAAAGTTACCGCTAGGCTTTAAAAGGTTAAGGAGCTGTCTCAGCTGTTGTCTGGAGGAAATGAAGGTGGTTACGAAAGTGCAGTGAGGATAGCCAATAGCCAAGTCGTGATTTGAGGTGGAATGTCCCATTTCGAAGCGGTAATGCGGAATATTGTTTTTCTGCGTGTGCTGTAAATACCTATCGAATGTGGAATTAGCTACCGTTCATTTAATGGCGAAAGACCAGATCTTAAATCCGTGCACACGTATTTCGTGGAATTTTGAGCTAATGGAAGCATATTTACGGATAGTACGACTTAAACCAGTAACACCATCATATCACAACACAGGCAGTGGCAGGATCTGATAGAAATATTTCTGAAGTACGTACATGTAAATTAACAAAAACAGAAACAAGTAATACAAGAAAGATGTTCGCGCTTCTGGGATGTAACATAACATAGATTCGTGGTTAGTTACAGACATTTCGGGGCAACCTATCTGTCCTGTTTATTAACAACAATTACAAGCACAACAAAAGTCACAAAACACAGTTTTGGTCAAAACAATAACGGTTAAACTCAACACGTTACGCTGCAGCGTCCAGGCATGATGCTGTTCACCATCAAAATTCATAAGTTGCTGATCCTTAATGAAGCGGTGGAGTTTAGGCTTGTATAATACATGCATCAGTGTTTCAAATGATGATGGCACCATGGTGTATCGAAACGTGTCGGGTTTGTAAGTCAACATCTTTTACAAACATTTATAAAAAGTGTACACGTGTTGTTCTGCTGTTTTACAATTTTACAACTTATTTTTCTCAGTATTTATTACTACGCTGCTACATGTTTCGGCCTATCGGTCCTATCTTCAGGGATCAGTCAAGCAATTTGAGACTGCTTTACACTTGAATATGGGAGAGATAGGCGGTCCCGAAACGTCGGCAACAAGCTGCCAATCTACGTTGCGTAACATCCCAGAAGAGCGAAGATTTGATTTACACTGGGCCGGAAGCCTGGAATAACGCAAGGAGCACAACAACCACAAGAAAGGGTTCACACCATCTCAAGGTCAAAAACAAACAGATATGTTTGACTTCACCGACACAGTGAGGGAGAGTTTAGTTACAGTGGTGACCTGTTACACAAAAAGGTACTTCCGTATGCCACAGTCATACCTAATGTAAAGTGACGGCGGGTTCCAGTGACATTTCTACTGGTACACGACAGCAGTATTACCAACATCATCATCAACACATATATGACTCGTTCACAGTAATTTTGTCCTGTTGTCACATTATTTTTATCACAATTTTTAACCCTTTGAAGACGAAGCGTATCTGTTTTATGTAAGGACTCAGTGCTTACCGCGCTGTAAACACTCTCCACTTCGGTTATAAAAACCGGTCTCTTAATGTTTTATAAGGCAAAAGTTGCTGTTTGTTCTGAGATCCGTACAAAACACATAAACGCAATGTGGGCACCACGTAGAATTTTTTAATGTTAAACGTGGTGATATGTAAAGTTACCGCTAGGCTTTAAAAGGTTAATAAAAGATTGCATCCGTTGTGCCCGTAATATTTTTTAGTAACATTGACGTGAAGCTGGTACATGTAGGGCGCAATATAATGTGATACAAAGATTCACAAAATATATTGTATGTGACTCAGACTTCTGGTTATATTTGTGCACTTGAAACACAAAATGGTTTGCGTTCTTTATTTGGAGAACTTACTCAGTCAACGTAATGCGATTTTCATTGACTCACCCTGATATACGCTGCTCTCTGGGGGGTCCGTACCTTATAACCTCGAATACGAGGCAGCTTGCTCTTTCCGACTGGGGTATTCAGAGAAAATCTCAGAAGGTTTAGAAAATGTTACATAAAGCCTAAAAAGGTTTGTCGTGATATGAGGAGGCGCAGCACCGTATGTATTAGGCATGTACTGTAACATTATATATACAGTACTTGGCTTAAATACTAAGTCTGTGTATTTGTTAATAAAGTTTAGACTGCGTCTAATACTAGCCGATCCCAGTGGCCGCGCGGTCTAAGGCGTAGGTCTGCGGCCGAGCGCTTGCTGGGATCGTGGGTTCGAATCCCGCCGGGGCATGGATATTTGTCTCTTGTGAGTGTTTGTGTGTTGTCAGGTAGAGGTCTCTGCGACGGGCCGATCCCTCGTCCAGAGGATTCCTGCCGACTGTGGTGTGTGTCTGAGTGTGATCAAGTGAAAATAAACAACCTCGACACCTGCTGTGAACAGGTAGAAGAGGGAATGGCTACGAACGAAGCTAATACTAAAGCATTCCATTGGATTGGCGAGTCAGAACAGCGCTGTAGCGTGCCTTATTAGTCACTGTTAGGCAATTCCCTGTACCAGAAGTGTTAATGTGAGAGGCTGTAAGACCTCGCCTACAAAGCGACAGCTATTTTTTCTGTGCGGTTGTTTTCGAAGTAAAAGTACTGGCCTTGTATTCAGATGTATGCGGTCATAATAAATTAGACTCTTTGCCTGTTCATAGATCGCGGTGTTGTGATACTGTACAGGCACTCAAGTCATTGTGATTTAAAGACTGTTACACCAGTTTGCCTTTCAGCGTTGCCTTTACTGACAGACAAACAAACTAACTAATTCCATAGAGCAGAGGCCTTCTTCAGAAGCTAACAGTGTCGCAGTTAGTCAAGAAATTCCCCGCGTTTTGTGGAACCCGGAAGTTCATTACCGCATTCACAAGAGCCCGCCACCTGTCCCTATCCTGAGCCATCTCAATCCAGTCCATGCCCCATCCCACTTCTTGAAGATCAATTTTAATATTATCCTCCAATCTACGCCTGGGTCTCCCAAGTGGTCGCCTTCCCTCAGGTATCCCCACCCAAAATCCTGTATGCACCTGTCTTTTCCCCCATACGTGCTACATGCCCCGTCCATCTCATATTTCTCGATTTGATTACCCGAATAATATTTGGTGATGAGTACAGGTCATTAAGTTCCTAGTTATGTAGCCAGCTCCACTCCCTTGGACAGTCTAACAAAAAGACAAGACAAAGAAGAATGTTGATGTGTAGATTATTACAGACCATGACGGAAAGTACATAAAGCCCCTGGTTCTTTACATGTCATGCAATTTTTATGTAGGAAATTTTCATAGTGTGGTTACTCTGTAATTAGGCTTGTTGCAGAAGAAAGAGGCCTACTGCGTGTGCACGTTTCTTTAGGATCTTAGGAACTGTTACCGTTGAAATGTTCTCATTAACAATTTTAAGACACGTTCCATTAAGAGAATATTTCATAATGAATTTTTTCCACGTATATTTTTATTAGGTTATTACCATAGTAATAAAATAGGGCCATATAATAGGATTACGCTTACTGTTTAAACGTCAGTGAGAAGATTATCTTCTTCTGTCTGAATGAGATTGTCCCTAGGGAGCTAACATTTCCATTAAGAAGTAATATAATGTATCTTGCACAGAGCCAGCTCAGCTTATAAGCCTGGCGCGACTGACCCGCTATGGTAGGTCCGAGCCCCGTCTTTAAACCGCATCTCGTCTATACCATTGCCATGTCTCATTCCTCGGGGCCAGTGGCCTTAAGGGGGTTATAAGCTTGTACACTCTACTGTAAAATTTTGCAGGCTGAATGCTTTAATGCTGGTCGTAGCTACTAGTTCCGCTGAAAACATCGGTTTAAAAACACTGTGAGGGTCTGCGTCCTCCTCTAAAATCTTTTAGTTTTCTCCATGTCGTTTCGTGATTATTCTGTCATAGGTAGTCTCACTTTTGGTGTGCAAATACCGATATCTCTCAAAGATGTAATTTTTAGATGCGTTCATATAATCGCGAAAAGCACATGTTAGATTTGTTATGATTCTACGGTCGCCTGTACGCATGTTTCAGCGCGCCTCCCATTAAAATGATTTCCGTGAAATTTGATATTGGGGCTTTAATAAAAATCTGTCGAGAAATTCCAAATTTGGTTGAATTCGAGCAAAAATATTGGGCACTTTACATAAAGTCTTACGTAGGTTTTATTGTTGCCGGCGACATAAAATCTCCACAATAGCGCTCTCTTCGAGTGAAATGGTATCAGGCTGTTAGGATAGCCAAGGAGGTACAAACATTAAGCGAACGCGCCACAGCATTACGTTATACGTACATGGCTTATACTGTTTCAGTGTGTTGTGTTTGGGCATTGTGAATGAAGAGATTATTATTTAATATTTTATGACTTACTGTCTTCATAGCAAAATCGGAATCTACGAGCGAAAAATCGAGGCCGACGAGTGAAAAGGCAAGGTCTATAAGTGAAAAATCAAGGCCAACGAGTGAAAAATCAAGGCCTTGAGTGGAAAATCAAGGTCTATGAGTGAAACATTAGGGTCCACAAGCGAAAAATCAAGGCCGACGAATGAAAAATCAAGGTCGACGAGAGAAAAATCAAGGCTGACGAGTGAAAAATCAAGACCTATGAGTGAAAAATCAAGGCCGACGCGCAAAAAATCAAGGCTGACGAGTGAAAAATCAAGGCCTATGAGTGAAAAATCGAGGCCGACGAGCGAAAAATCGAGGCCGACGAGTGAAAAATCAAGGTCGACGAGTGAAAAATCAAGATCGACCACGAAGAAATATTTGAATTAATTTGTTAATACGTTCTTCCGCTCTCCTTTTATTTATACACAAATGCCAAATAGTAAATTTTTACAGTACACATTATCATGTAAATGGTTAAGGTAAAGTACCTTAGTTTAATTAAGCACCCCACTGTGAGACATGTGAGACACTGTGAGTGGTCGTAAAGCTCCACGTATTTTTGACCTCGGCGCTGGAAGGAGGCGAGTAATCAGTTTCACGCGTCGGCCGCTTTGCCGCCGGGAAAGAGTCCGCGGTCGCTATTGAATAGGAGGCTGAATGCGCCTCATTACCGCTCTGAGCACCCAGAAGAGTGTCTTGCTCCTGGCTGGAATCGAACTACGATTCTTCATTTGTCCAGTCGGTAGGAAAGTCACTGTATTAACTGAGCTATCTTGGTTTCCATTGTTTATGCGGGACAGTACTTTTTGTCTTCTGCCGACGACACTGGCGTCCCGCTACCAGGCTTGTGCTATGTTCCAGCGCTCAAGTCGGTATCATGTGTTTGAATCCCGCTAGGAGCATGGATGCATGTCTGTGTCTTTGCTGTGCAGTCTAAGTCCTTGCGATAGGCGCATGCGTTGTCCAGTGAGTCCCACCGGATATGTTTAATCAGTTTCATGAATCCAGAAAACGGGTGTTCCTGGTCGATTTCGATCTGTAGCGTTATCGCGCAAGAGGCGTTAGGTGACGGTAAGTAGGCCAGTGAAGATCAATTACAACGGCGTGGGCAGGCGCGTTTATTGTAGGTAGATAGGCTCTTATCTGGTTAGTAGCAACATTTGTTGATCATTTGTTATTTATTTAATATTTACTTGATAATAAAAGTCATGTCATTTTTGGTATTCCAGATGGTGTCAACTGCCAAATGTAAACATTCTGCACTTCATTGCCTTTTGTTCCGGATATTTCGCCACGACATCCACCTGTTACGGTACGGTAAGTGCTGAACTTTTAATTTATTGTCCTTTTTGGCTTGTAGTGAGTGTTGTGTGTCCTTGTAACTATCCTCAACATTTGAGAACCGCTGAAAAATTCATTTCATGGAGCCATGTACTTTCATCTTAAATTGGAAACTGGTTTTTGAAGTTAGTAGGCTTCAATGTTGGACCGATCATGTGAGAAATGAAGAAGCGTTACTTAGAGTCAATGAGCAGAGGAATATCCTACATGAAATAAGAAAACGGAAGGCTAACTGAATTGGCCACATATTGCGTAGAAACTGCCTTCTACAAGGGGTTATTGAAGGAAAGATAAAGGGAGAGATGGAAGTGACAAGAAGAAGAGGCAGAAGACATAAGAAATTACTGGATGAGCTTAAGGACAGGCGAGGATACTCTTATTTGAAGGAGGAAGCTCTAAATCGCACTATGTGGAGGAATCGTTTTGGAAGAGGCACTGGGCCTGTCATTAGACAGACTGCTGGATGATGATGAGGTTTCAATCTTTGAATATGCCCGAGGGTTTAGAAGGCAACTGTCCATTGTACGGGATATTAGGCAGTTCTTGGCAGAAGGATTGTCTTCCTGGAATAATATGCCAGACTGCTGAAACCTTGATGCAAAAGACTGTTGCTACTGTAATATAGGCGCTCGTGTATCTGTTTGTCGGTGACAGCTTCGTGTGGATAAAACTCTTGCCGACATGTCGGGTAGCTTTTCTTCAGGTACTTCTGCCGATTATCGTAGTGTACAGACCCACACTACCGTGGATGACGCTGCACCTGATTGGTCGAGTGATAGCCAGGAGAGGTATTGAATATACAGACTATTTCAGAGAGAATTTGACATACTTCTGGAGGACGTTCCTCAGGTTAATTGCATCGATATAACGAAATTACCTGTATCAGAAGTTGAGCGGTTGCAGACGTAATGGCGAGAGAAGTTTTAAAGAATGAGAGTTGTTGTACATATATTGATTACCAAGTACATGTTAAAAGTATAAGGTATTTGTAGTTCCAGTAATGTTAACACCTGTACTGAAAATGTAATTTACATCTTAGTAGCATAAAAGCATTGATCAAGTAATCAAAACTAGCAGTAGTTCCATAAAAGTCGTCCTTAGGTTTCCAAGTACTTTACATAGCGCACACGCCGTCGCATGGCTTGGCTTCGATATCGGTTCAACGACGAACATGCGCAGTGTACGGATAACGCGTCACGTTGTACAGGTACAGTGCGTGGAACCGTATGAAGACCACGTTTTTATCGCGACAATATCTCCGTAACCCTTCACCTTCGGGTATAGGTATTCTTGGTTACGTCAACGTATTTTGACCCAAGCAGCCTTCTCTCGAATTGTGGCAGATTCCTCCTGAAACGTCATGTATATCGGATTTCTGGGACAGTGCGTGGAACATAGAGGTCGAAAAGAAATGCGAATATGAAAGACGGAAGGGGAAGAAAGATAAAAGAATAAAGGTCGCGAGCAGTGCGTTCTATCTAATTGGATCAAATATAGAGAGGCGGAACAAAATGTGGGAGGTACTGAAAGAGAACTTGCAGGACACATAAATTTCAGGCGTCCGTTCTGTTCGTACAGAACTTAACGTGTTCCTTTAAATTGGACGATATGACAAACCTTCTTAATCACTAAGTCGCTATGTACCTAGCCTGATTTGAGCGACTTCACAAAAGGCGTTGATGAAGCAGTGGAGCTCTTTCGCTAAATTTATCATGTTACAAGCCGTGTTTCACATACACGCCAGTACAGTTAATATTCAAGTGTGTTATCAGAACCAATTCGTACGTAATTAAAATTATTAATTTTAAAATAACAATATTGTTGCAAATTTTCATAAATTCCTTTCATGTAAATATGTGTTTTATTCGGTGTACTATTCTTCGCTAAATGCAATGTGAAAGACCACGTGACGTAAGTCAACTGTGTAATGTGGTGTGTGTCGGTAAACACGCAAATATATTTAATAACAAAGATATTGGAATGATGTGTGATGTTTAGCATAATTTAAAGGAAACAAACTTCCCGTAAAATAAAAGCCGTGTCTGTGGAAGTGTTTTAATTTTAAGCTGTTCTAAACATCCAAATTAGTGGTTTAGAATAGCTTTGCCTGTTAGTCCAAACTAAGTAGGCGTTTCTATTACGCTGTTACCAGAGGAAGGGGACTGATTCTGTCCCGAAACGTTTATTTTTAATTTGATTTTAAATATTGGCCATGGGAAAGTCCAAACAGTTGATGATCCAGAATGTGATCCCGAATAGTCATAACGCTGTAGGAATGTACACTATCATCATCATCATCATCATCATCATCATCATCATCATCATCCGTCACGAGTTAAGCCTTAATAGACCTCTTTCTCCCTGTCTAATTGTCCCTTCAGAGGTCTTCCAAGTCGCGTTCGTCCGTTTGATCTATAATTCAACATTGCGTTTGGCATCCTGTTGTTGTCCATTCTTGTTACATAGTGTAGCCAATTTGATTTGTATCTTCGTAGTTTATCGTCAACTGGTTCTGCTTTCAACTCTTGCAAAATTTCTTCATTGCTTCGGCGGTCAAAAAGTGTGTATCCCGGAAGGTACACTAATATATTGTCGTTAAGTGACTTACGCAATCAATCTTTCTATATCTTCTCAAGACAGAGGACAATTCGACAATCGAAACAACGTCCGTAGATATCTTGCAGACCAACCGATATATCGGTGTCTGCAGTTGAAACATAATCGTTAAACACGTAAACAACCAAATATCACAACCGATAGAACACTACTGTGACCCATACATTTGAAAGGAAATCGTTAAACAAGTCAAGACTGGGGATTCTGTTCTTCTGGGATATGACGCTTGGACAGTGGCTATTCAGATCTTGGCGTTGCGGGACAAAATTTTGCCCTCATCTTCAAGGGTCTCAGTGTAATTTTTTCGACATTTCGATCAGAATCCGATTACCCATTGCCGTAATGTGGTATCCTAGAGAAACGCAATCATGAGTTACAGCGCTGCGTAAACATCAGAACTAACGAGCTAAGGCCGAATTTCCCCATCTGATTGAAAACAGTCAAACAGCATAATTAAACATCAGCGAACGGTTACATCGCGGTGCTGTAAATAGACTAAATCTCCGGTCTACGTCCGTCATAGTAGGCAGTTGTTTGTCTTACCCTGCTTAGCAGTGAACAGCAACCTTTCACGGCTGCAGCGCGTGTCGAGGGTTCTTCTTTGAACTGCAGGAGTTTGTTAATTGGGCGATGACACCTGCAGTAGACGCGTTCCAGCAGTAAGAGAATTACCGCTAGGAGAATCCCTGAGCCGAGAAGCAGGAAGGTAGAGAAGAACTGTTCGAGTGCCAGAGGGTCGCTACGACTCTGCTTCTCTTTACTTATGGGCTTGTTACATGCACCAGTGAACCAGAATCGACGCAACCGCTCCAGATCTCCTGCAAGAACAAAACGAAACTTCTAGTTGCAGGTTCGTTAATTTTATTGAGTGTTTCTGCTGTGTATTTATATTTGATGTCAACCGCAACTGTACGCGTCTGAAAACCAGAGCACAAAACATAATTTTGAATTTCAAAGAAGAATCTTGTTTATACAAAAGAACATGTGAGATTTAACAAGCGTTGAAACCCGCCTCTCCACAGAGAGAAATACACGCATTTTAAATAAAAGTATAAAATTATTTGAGGCATAAGGAATTAAAGCGGACGCCTTCTGTTATTTATAAATAGATTTAGTATATATTTCAGACATTCATGACGAGGTGAAAATTTTGAAATTATATATCAGGGGTGGCCATCTAGACGATCTTGGGAAGCCGCAGTGAGGAGCCAACTTAGGCAAGAGCCACGCATTAATAAAATAAAATAGAATGATATAATATAGTATATAAATATATAATAAAATATTTATCTTTCATCTTTTATACCTGCATATGTCTTACATGTATTTTATTTCATTTTTATCTTATTCTATATATATATACACATACACAAAACTGTATATTTTAATCCATTGTGAAGTGGAAGGCCTTACCTTTCCTGAGAAGTAGAATTTCAGTGTTCATGTTTTTTAGAGGAGCCTGATTATGGCCATAACGGGCCGAAACTTGTAGCTCAACTGTCTAATTAAAGAGATATAAACAGAGTTGGCTGTGACGGATTTTTTTGTGAAAATTGAAAACATACGCCAACGGAGATGTTGAACATTAAAACATTAAAAAATAAAATATTTTTTACTTATTTGATGGCCTCTTATTTCTGTCCATCTAACTGCAATAAGTTAGTTTAAGTTAGTTATGAGTCTCTTTTCTTCATAAAATCTTTTAAAACACCGTTCACGGTCGGTCTCGTGTGCATATAAACTACCTGAATGTTATTTTTTAAAGGCGACTCACTCGAGCAGCATTGTGGTCACCCCTGTTATATATATTGTCATAGAAAAGTCCCGAATTTCTGTGAAGACCTTTATTTTACGGTTAACTGTTTAAAAGACGGTCGTACTTACATGCATCTTATGCTTTAACATCACAATAGATTTCTGCGTTTTGCCCGCAGCGTGTGTTTTATTTCGTGTGTTTCTCGGAACGAAGAGGAGTTATTACCCTAAAAGCATTGGTCTTTGTAATGGAAATGTATTTGACTGCTGAAACTACGTTAGGTCAGTGTTATACAGAGTCTGCCAGAGTTGGTAAGTTCTAGAGATACTATAGGGGCTCCTGCATTATTTACCTTCTTCATTGACGATTGTTGTATATACAGTTTATACACTTGAGGCAAAGTCAAATATTCCTTAACTCGCGGAAAGGAGGTAACTAAAACAGAAGTTAATTAATCAGGAGATCTAAATATTTGTTTTAATTACGAATATTGTGTGAGTGGTGTACCGGAAGAACTTTCCGTATAGAACTGGCTTATCGAACCGTGAAATGGCTCTTCAGCCTTGCAAGATTTATGGATATACTGACAGCATTGTAAAGTAAACGAAATGTAAATAAATAGATAAATAAATAAACGAGTGAACGGATAAATAAATAAATAAATAAACGAGTGAACGAATAAATAAATAGACGAGTGAACGAATAACTAAATAAATAAATAAATAAACGCGTGAACGAATAAATAAATGAGTGAACGAATAAATAAATAAATAAATAAATAAACGAATAAATAAATTAATGCGTGAAGACAACAAATTACTATTACATTATCTTCGTATTTGTATTTAATAATTAATGGAAATATAAATGTATGGTTTATCTTAGGCAGCGGTGAAATGTGACTGTTTTTCTGTCTAACGCTTGCCGGTATGCGAAAGATTCTTGCCTTGTGTGAAGGTTCCCAGTCGTCGCCCCCTTGTGCTTGTGGTAAGAATAATGTTAAGAACAAATGATTTTGGGGCATTGTTGGGACGATACTGAAAGCTGACAGGGGAAAACCGAATGGCTGGGATACAACCTGTCCCAGAGTCATCTTGTCCACAAAAAATCTCACATGGACTGGCCTGGGATGGAACTAGGCCTTCCACGTTGAGAGGCCAGTAACTAACATCCTCAGCCATAACAAGGCCTTTTTAAAGACTAAAGTTGGTCTAAATTACATATACAAATTCATTTCTTGCCTCACACAGGACGCGGTATTCTTCCATCATTAATCGGTTGATATTTTGTAGAGTAAGAGCAACTATGTGATGTGAGAATCATACTTGAAAACATGTAGGCAAAATTAATTTTCTTAATCTAGTATTTTTTTTTGGCTTCAAACAGTTTATCACACATACAGATGTGTGGAATTTTGTTTGTTTACAAACATGGCGACATTGCGAAACTCTGAGTTCATATGGGACAAATATGACCCAGATTTAAGTAATAAGTTATTTTACAAAATGTAAATAATGCCTGTTTAATAATAGTATTACCAATAGATCTGTAAGACTGCATTGTATGTAACAGGCACTTAGGTTTCATGACTTCTGCTCAGAAAACACACATGAGCTTTCTACAGTGCATTGTAGCGTACTTTTTTGCTGGTAATTTTAAAGCTGTGAAGGTTAGTGATTATTTTATTTACCACCAGCTTTAACACAGAAAATTATATGTCCTGCACGCAAGCTGTGTTCATGAATTCTATACGGTTCTCTGGAAAAACAGCGATCATTGTCGCATAGGACCATTAATCGACACGGATTTTGTTCACTGCGAGGTACGGATTGAATCTTTAAATAAAATTCAGGTTAATGTGAATGTTAAAGTGTTAACCTATGGACAATAGCAGATTGTCTTTCAATATTGTAAGATATGCTGTGTCGCATGGTGGCATACACCTATCGTAGTCAAGAAGTCAGTGTTTGTAAAGCAGTGGGACGCGTCCCGCCGCTGGGATTTGATGTTGGGCTAGATGGGATCTGACGTAATGAAAATATGAACTTCTTTTAATAATTAACATTACATTCACTTTTAAACAATTTTGGTAATATACTTCGTTGGAAAAATGTATTTTTTTACGGTAAAATGAAAATTATGATGATTTATGCCCTTTGGAAAGTGTTATTATAGTGAGAAGTCAAGATATGGTGGAACGCATGTGGCTCGCTTAGGAGAGAAGAGAAATTTGTAGAAGATTTTTGTGAACAAATTTGAAAGGAAGAGACTTCCTGGAAGATCTAGGCATAGATATAAGATAATAATCAGATGAATCTTAGAGAGTAAAATGACATAGTGTGAAATGAATTCACATGGCTGAGGATAGGCACCAACATCAGAGTGTTGTGAACACGGCAATGGACCTTCATATGCCATAAATTTCCCGGAATTTCTTGACTCTGTGGAATTTCTGGCTTTGTTAGCTGGTTTTTGCTGTGGTGGAAGTACGTTTTCTTTTAGAGATTTACATGCAGGACGCAATGTACGTGACGTTAATGCAGGATACAGTACCGTTTTCTCGGTATTCCATGAGCTGTTGGTTGACAAGGTCTCGAAGCTTGGAGTGTCTGGGGAAGCCGACTCCATATCCCGTCATGGCGAACCATGAGCCGACGGTGAGCAGGACACACTCCGAGTCCTGCCCTACAAGGTACTCCAGAACCGTCGCGTCGTAGATAAAGGCGTCCAGCTTTCTGTAGAAACCCAAGTATTGTGTACACATTCCATTAAGGGAGATTAGTTGTGTGCCGTGAACAGCTACAGAGAAGTCCTCGAATTTTAATGAAAATGCATGGAAATTGAAATATGAACGGAGAAATTTTGACCGAATGAGCTACCTGTATCCAGCCTCATTACACGCTACGGGTGACAAATGGCGTCCTTAAAGTATCAAGGTAGTTTTGCGGGGTTAATAACTTACAAATCCTTCCGAAATTAAGAGGCAGCGTGATTTTTGGGTGCTTTTTCCACAAAAATGCTTCTTGTGAGGCGGGAAATACGGTACTACAAACGGCACCGAGAAAAGAGTTGAGATAAGAGGGGAAAGGGGGAGGAAACAACAAAAAGAAATAAGAACACATCAGTAGGAGAAGACGAAAATACAAAAATTTAAAATAGATTAGGTAAATTAAAAGGGCAAAGTTATCTGTCTGCACATCTGGAAAGCATAAGGAGTAGTGGAGGTACAGCTCTACGTACACTTAATCTCGGCTTTAGATAGAGGTGAGTTATCACTTTCATACCTCGGCCGCTTCACCACCAGAGAAAGAACCCTCAGTGCCCATTGGATATGAGGCTGGATAGTCATCGTAGCCAGTGTGGACACTTCGGAGAAGAGAAAAATCTGTTACCTGTGCCGACATTCGAACCACCATTCCTCACACGTCCAGCTACTATATTGACTGAGCTACCTCATAAAAGGGAAAGGAAATAGAGACAGAGGAAGAAAGAGAAAAAGTGAAAACACTGTTGCACCTATGATACATGCTCACTTAGTGTGAGAGTAAAGTATCCTAGATTCTCAGATGTAATTTAATGTTCTTAGTACACGTGATGGTGCTGTATGAATTACGTAGTGCAAATGGCGTCAAATTGACATTGACAGTGGTTTAAATCTTGTGTAAATAAGCCTTGTTATTAAAAAAGAGGGATACCTGTGATTTAATTGAAGAATTTTACTTCCCTGAGCCACAGTAAAATAAAAATATTTCTTGAATGTTCAAGTCTTTTGGGATGATACGCTGTCCTGACTGGTAAATATTTAACTGACGTTTCGGAAGAACATAATATTTTTCCTATTCAGGGTCAAGCAGTCTAGGCTTGACTGCCTGACCCAGAATATGAAGGCAACACGCTCTTTCGAAACGTCGGTAATTGTTTACAAGTCTGCATGATGTAACATGCCAGATTACTTGATTCTTCATCAGCACTGCTGTCACTACTTCAGATGTCGCAAAATTGTTTGTGTGTAGAGAAAACATTCTCTTAAAAGTGAAGGAATGTTAGTGTAAAATAAAGGGCATAAAGTCTAAACCGCAATATAGTTTCCTCGCATTTACCAAAGGGACTGACGGAAACCATGAGAGATCTCAGTCATATATCAGTGACTTGGCCCGGATGGAAGTGATGACTTGCAGATTATATGTCGGAAGGTCATTTGATCCCTCACGTTCTGCTATTGAGAATACACGTTACGTTACGTTACGTTACGTTAGAGAATAGAATAGAATAGAATAAGTACGGGTCGAGCCCCTGTGGTCCCGATGCACGTAGGCCTTACCGGCCCTTTGTGCACCCTTCCTAGGCCCGAGTCATGGGAGCCCTGTCCTTCTAAAAATGTTCCACATTGCCCCCAGACTCAGACCTCTAATGTCCTTAGGGTCCACAAAAAAGGATCCCAGATAAATATGCCTGAGTGTCACCAGGGCTTCACACTCATCCAAACGCAAGGGCTGAGGTTTCCTCCCCAGCCCCGTTATTACGTTACGTTACAGTACATCCAAACGCAAGGGCTGAGGTTTCCTCCCCAGCCCCGTTATTACGTTACGTTACAGTACATTATGATTTCTCACAACCGCATTGTCTTTTTTCGTTTATCACACTTTCCGTAAACGCTGCTCTGTTAAATTCTCCATGCGTGTTGCATGTTAATGAAAAACACAAAGAAAGATACCAAATGCTGTGGATTGTTGTATGATAAATTGCAGTTGTGTGTGATGACAGCCTTCTTACTTGTCAATGACGTCATTAAATAGAACATCTCAATTTCAGTTCCTTTCTCCTTTTGTGGGATACGAAAGATGTTGAAATGGCTAAGGGATTAAGGGTGTGGTGTTCGCCTGCGGGGTATTGTTTAGGTTACGCGCACAAGAGCCGTGTCGGAGAAGTTGCCGCACGATCCAGGCGATACCGCAAACCACATCAAATTGTACTGACCCGAACGCGGATTCAAATTTACAAAGGTTTTTAAATACGGAGCTGATCTAAGCCGCAGCTAAGAAGTGCACTAGTGTTATCAGAGGACACTTATCAGCTTAATGGAAGGTGATTAAGTGTATCTTACACCTAAATTAAAAACAGTTGTTAGCATTAAATGTGAATTGCAGAAAATTTAAAATTCGTGTTTGTTAATTTATTGAATGGGGTTTAGTCGCGTGCGTGGTTAAATAATGTTCTTGGTAACAGTTATGTGACTGGTGAATGGGAAGAGTATTGATTGGAATGGGTGTGGCCTGTTTCAGGTTGCAGTCTTAACCTTTTAAAGCCTAGCGGTTAATTTACGTACCACCAGGTTTAACATTCAACAATTCTACGTGGTGCCCACATTGCGTTTACGGTTTTAACGATTTTTTATTACTGCATTCCGTTGTGTGTGTGTGTGTGTGTGTGTGTGCTGTATATGCACTATATATATATATGCACATGCATGCGCTCACAGTATTTGTATTTATACACTAGGCAATTTTTTATTGTGGCGGATTTTTGTGCATGCTGGAATCAATATCGTGTACCATTAAAGAAATTAATGTCAGCCTTATTTTTAATATATGTTTATTTGTATTTTAATATCACTGAAGTGAACACGTTGTTGGTGTTCAAAGGAGAATGTCATTATTATATTATCATAAAGTTAATGTTAAGGGTTATAACCGTTGGAAAGGGTTATTACTTTAATTAGGAGAGTCGAAGTTAATGTTTTGTGCGAAAAGCACTAACGGTTCTGACTTCGGTTTTGGAGATACCAGTTTCGAATTTCTGCCAGTACACCGGCTATCGGATGACGTATTGTATTGTTTGCATCAGTTGGCCCAGGGAAGTTCTAAGATATTAATCTTTTAAAACCTAGCGGTAAATTTTCTTATCACGAGGTTTAAGATAGAGAAATTCTACGTGGTGCCCACATTGCGTTTATGTGTTTTTTATGGATCTCAGATCAAACAGCGACATTTGCCTTATAAAACATTAACTGATTGGTTTTGTGTAACTGAGGTGGAGAGTGTTTACTGCGCGGTACGGACTGAGTCGTTATATTAACAGACACTTTCTTCTTTAAAGGGCTACTTTAAATTAGGCCACGACCGTTTTCTTCTACGACGTTCTTATTTCGTTAATAATAGTAATAGTAATAATAGTCATTATCTAATGATTCCACACTGTACCATCGGTTACTCACAGTGTCTTCAAACAAACTTCAGAGAAGCAAATTCAATATATTTAATGTCTGCAATTTTAATTGTTTTTATTGGTCTGTGTGGCGAAATTGGCCGCTGTGTAATTTTTATGGCATAAACTTTTCGCTCTTCTAGGATATTATGCTGCGTTGATTTGTAGTTACCGACGTTTCGGAACAACCTGTCGGACCCATCTTAAAGGGTAAAGACTGCTTCACTTCTAAAGATGGGACAGGTAGGCTGTCCCGAAACGTCGGTAACTGACTATGAATCAACGCTGCGTAATATCGCAGAAGAGCGGAAACTTTATTTACACCGCAGCGGAAGCCTGAAATCACGCAAGGAACACTTCTGCAGTATAAGTAAAGGGATTGATTTTTGTTAATAGTCTACCGATGTGTTCGATACTTACCCTTCCTTGACGGCCTGTACGCCTTGCATGACAGTAGATCGATTAAAAGGCCTCATGTAGGAATGCATAGTTGGGAAGTTCCTACGCAGAACAGCTTCTGTATTGCCGTGAGGAATGGTTCCGAAACGGAAAGGCGGCTTCAGTGAGTGAGGGTTACTTAACTGTGAAACACAAGCACAAATACACCACTCGCGGAGTTTTTATCAGTCTTTTTTAAACGTTTTATGGAATATGTCCTTTACTGTTCGTCTCGATTTGCAGTAAAGGGATGACAATATAAGAAATAAATTTCATATATAGGGTAGCCCAAAAGTCACATGAGAATAGAGGCATTATGTTTAAACATCGAATGTCAAGTGGTTTTTGCGCCACTCGGTATAATCGTACACTTTGTGCTGTCGTGCAGATACTTGGAGCAGCCACGAGGATCTAAAACACAGTTTATCAATTACTGGAGGAATTTTTCTACGTATGTGTGAGCTGAAAGTCCAAAGGAGAGCTCGCCTGTAGTCCATATCATGAGCGAGGTGAATGAACTCCAGACGTTTTTCTATACAATAAACTTTAACCTTTCAAAGCCTAGCGGTAACTTTACGTACGACCAGGTTTAACATTAAAAAATTCTGCGTGGTGCCCACATTACGTTTATGTGTTTTGTACGGATCTCAGAACAAACAGCAACTTTTGCCTTATAAAACATTAACAGACTGGTTTTTATAACCGAAGTGGAGAGTGTTTACAGCGCGGTACGCACTGAGTCCTTATATAAAACAGATACATTCTGTCTTTAAAGGGTTAAAAAATTCTACGTGGTGCCCACATTGCGTTTATGTGTTTTGTACGGATCTCAGAACAAACAGCAACTTTTGCCTTATAAAACATTAAGAGACTGGTTTTTATAACCGAAGTGGAGAGTGTTTACAGCGCGGTACGCACTGAGTCCTTATATAAAACAGATACGCTTCGTCTTTAAAGAGTTATTGCTATTTTCCCGTCTACTCCTTGGCGCCGAAACACGTCTCCTTATTTAGGGTTGTCGCCTAAAACTCTCTGTACGTTTCTGATTTCACATGTTGTGTTCTATGCCCGGCCCTTTTGATAAATCTCAGAAAGTTTGGCGACGAGTGTAAGTTATGGAGCCCCTCATGATACAGTTCTTTAATTTCTTGTTACTTTCTCCGTCTTTTCGCTTTCCTTGCAAGTTCCTTACTTGATCCTGAATGGTATATAAACAGACCATTTCTTCAACTTTCTCATGGATTCATGTCTCATTAAGTTAAGGTGAAAACTTGGCTTTTCTCTTTCATCTAGATACATGTCAGAACCAAATTCAGTGTAGTAAGCCTTCTTGTCTCTCAACGAATGATTGAACACTCGTTGTTTATCCCGCGTAAATTGGGTATTTACGGTGTACAAAATATAAGGCTTCAGAAGGTGGGCAGATGATACGTAGTGTGCTGAAATATCGACATCCTGTCACGAGGGCTTTTCCTTTAGTAATATGGGGAAGTGTATAGCCCATTCATCTTCATGTTATGTCGTAGTCGCAAGTGTTGTAGCGGGGGTTCCACCTACGTTATTATTATTTTAAATTTATGTAAAGGTAAAGGTCCACCCTATAACAGGCCCAAAGGGCCCAAGAGGGGGAATAGAGGTATAGCTCTACCCTTTCTTGAGCCTCGGCATGAGAAGGGGATGGGGTGGCTAGCGCCACACCCCGGCCGCTTTACCTCCGGGAAAGAGACCCGTTACACATTGTACAGGAGGCTGGGTGGGCGCCGCGGCCGGCCTGGACGGCTGCGGAAGATCCCACCCCCACCGGGATTCGACCCCCGGACCGTCTAGCCCTAACGAGTCGCTATACCGACTGAGCTATCGCGGCCCGCTCTTTTAAATTTAAGCTACCCAAAAAATACATCTTATACTATATCTTGTCCCTCTGCCGCGTGACGTGCCTTTTGTTTGATGACACTTGTCAGAAAATTAATCAGCGTAGGAATTAGCTACGAGGCGGGTGATCTGGGTTCATTTCGTGGCAGGGACATTGCTAATTTACCACCACGCTTGTAGTTGCTCATTTTATCACTCAACATCCTACGTAATTGTTAACGGAGGCCTTTCTCCAAGGTTAAAGCGCCTGGAACGTGAAGTTTACAAGTCACTTTAATCTGATGCGGAAATTGTGAATGCGTGGAGCTATAAGTGAGTCTCCCGTACGTCTGAAGGGAGTGACCCTTAGACAGAGGGAGAATTTAATTTACGTTTCGTAGTCCTTCCCTCTTCTACCTACTTGTTCACAGCAGGTGTCGAGGGTTTTTATTTTCACTTGACCACACTCACACACACATCACAGTCGGTAGGACTCCTCTGGACGAGGGATCGGCCCGTCGCAGAGACCTCTACCTGACAACACAAACACTCACAAGAGACAAACATCCATGCCCGCGGTGGGATTCGAACCCGCAATCCCAGCAAGCGCTCGGCCGCAGACCTACACCTTAGACCGCGCGGCCACTGGGATCGACTCCTTCTAATTATTTCTGTGCCCATAATGAGGAAAGAGTGGCCAACTAAATTTAGAAATAATTTACTCAGTGAAAAGTTGAAAATCTTTGAAGACAAAACGAGATACCACATAGACAAACCTAACATCGCCATCATGCATTAATTTAGTAAACTCTGCGTGGAAAATGAATAGAAAATCTAGAGGAAAATTATAATTGAGTGAACCCTGTAGGGGAGTTTCTAATACTACAAAACCCAAGTGTGAAATCTTAGAAATTCGAACCACTGTACGCTAGAAGACACAGATAAAGGTGTGGTAACTTTAAAGTTGTGCTTTCGCACGCCACGAAGGCATGTAGGCGGATGGAACTACAGCTCCACTCTGTCTTAACCTTGGTACTAGATGACTTGAGTGGTTAGCTTCACTCATAGGGAAAGAGTCTCCCGTAGCCGTCGAATTGGAAGCCAGGCAGCCACCAGAATGGTCTGCACGATTTGGGAAAGTGAAAACTATCTTTCTGTTACTGCGAATCGAACCACGATTCCTCGGTCGTCTACCTTGTAACCCAACCATTATAACGATTGCGCTATCCCAGCACTTAAGGAGGAAAATGTGGGTGTACTGGACAGGCACGTTATGTGACGGGGAGCTTGGTGACGTGCGCCACTTTATATTAATATCGTACTGAATGTGGGAGTTCAAGTGGGTTGCGAAGTGGCTGGGATGGGAAGGAGAGGAAGCACGAAATGTGTGCCGAATTTGCAGAGACCGCTTGGAAGAAACAAACTTTGAATACCGACAAGAAGAGAGAATATCATTAAGATAAAGCAGACAGAACATACGTTAATAAAACGTCTGTTAAATTACTGGACACTAGTTTACGGGCTGTAGATATTTCTCTTCCGCAGAGCTTCCGGACTGAATCTGGCGCCCTCCCAGTCTGCTGTTTAATGGGTACCCGGGTCTTTCCCCCTGACATTAGAGCGGAAGCTTACTCGCTCCAGCCAGTTCCGAAGATAGGAATTTGCGGACTTGCACCTCCACTCCACAATACGCCTTCGTGGCGTGATGCTTAATCAAGCACAGATGATATTCTTGTCACTTTTAATGTGAATGGAGCCGGGTGTAGTGACTAGGCTACGGGCTGGACAGTCCGGGGTTTGAATCCCGGTAGGGGTAAGAGATTTTACTCTTCTCCGAAACGTCCAGACCAGCTCTGGGGCCACCCGTTTTCTTATTCAGTGGATACCGGCGTTCTTTCCCGGGGGTAAACAGGCTGGGGCGTAAGGTTGGCTGCTCATCTCCGTCTAGCGCACAGGTTAAGAATAAGTGGAGCTATACCTCCATTTCCGCTTATTCCTTTACGGCCTGAAGAGGGACAGCTTTGACTTTGTCTTTTAGTTTTTCCATGATCGTGACAGTAACGTCTGCACTAAGGTTTGTCTCCTTCAAGCACACTTTATATAGTCTAAACAACGAACTACTCTACAATAAGGGAACTCTCGATATATATCGATATACCTTTGTGTCATTAATCCCTGTGAGGTCGTGGAACTCTTCCCGAGTAATCATGAAGGCTGCTAGGTTGGCCGTGTAGATGGCGAGAAATATAAGTGCAAACATTGCCCAGACGTTGGCCATGCACCGCGCAGTATATCCACGGGGACAGTCCACATTTACAGCTGCCTGGAATAGTATGGCCCACACAAGCCATAGCGTACGGCACAGTGAGAATCGCTGTCCTCTGGGTGACGTCACCTGCGGGTCAGAGCGGGTTACAGCATTTGACGTTCGTGATATCTGGTCACTTGAGACTTGAAAGTAGTGTTGTGGACACGTTGACCAACCAACCAACCAACCAACCATCCAACCAACCAACCAACCAACCAACCAACCAACCAACCCAATAGCAAGCAAGCAAGCAAGCAAGCAAGCAAGCAAGCAAGCAAACAAACAAACAAACAAACAAACAAACAAACGAAGAGACTGACTGACTGACTAACTAAGTAACCAACCAACTAACCAACTAACTCCATGGAGTAAAGCCCTTCTTCATAAGCTGATAGTTTCTCAGTCAAGAAATTCGCCGCATTTTATGGAACCCAAAGGTTCATTACCTTATGCACAAGAGCACGTTACTACCCATATGATGATCCAGATCAATCCAGTCTACGCCCTCCCAATCTTGTTTCTTAAAAATCTATTTTAATGTCCTTTCTTCTACGCCTGTGTATTCTAAACGATCTGTTTTCCTCAGGTTTCCCCCACCAAAATCCATATACACGCGTCTTCTCCCCCATACGTGCCACACGTCCTGCCCATCTCATTCCTCTTGATTTTACTACCCCAATGATATTTGGTGAAGACTACAAATGATGAAGCTCCTGACGCGCAATCTGCCCAACTCCCTGTTACCTTGTCCCTCTTAGGCCCAAATATTTTCCTCAGCACCCTATTTTCAAACACCCTCAGCCTATGTGTCAGACCAAGTTCACTCTCTTTCTTAGTCATTCGCTCTTCTACCTACTTGTTCACAGCAGGTGTCGAGGGTTTTTGTGATTTCATTTCATCACACTTAAGCACACTCCACTGTCGGTAGGACTCCTCTGGACGAGGGATCGGCCCGTCGCAGAGACCTCTTCTTGACAACAAAAACACTGTACAAGAGACAAACATCCATGCTCCCAGCGGTATTCGAACCCACGATCCCAGCAAGCGCTTGGCCCCAGACTTTGGCCTTAGACCGCGCGGCCGCCAATTTCACACCCATACAAAACTGTTCGAGGTTACAGCGTGAATAAACTAAATTAGAGAAGGCTTCGTTAAATTAACATAAATTTACAGTTTACTTTGTACTGTTATCGTAGTAATATCTAGGAGGTGACGATGGATGACCTGGACATGTAGCATGAATACGAAGGCAAGTACAGTCAAAGTTAGACAGTGATAGCGCTTTGAGCAAGGTACTTCCTTGATGGAGTTGCTATTGCTCACATTCAATTCTCATCAAATGGCAGCAAACTTTTCCTTGTTCATCATATTGTGGCTACTTCTGGGAATCCCAGAGGCTCTAATCCAATGAGTATCGCGGTGTATTTCCCCAGTGTAAAGCGACGACTCGCTTGCATTTAGTCCTGAGGTATAGAATGTGTGGAAATCCATCCTGACTCAAGCTATAAGCCTTTACTATATGATACTTAGCACAGTGCTACTTGGCATTTGACACGAAGATGATGCGTCCCGTTGGAGGGGATTTATTTGTTCCGTCAGTGTATGCTCACTGATGTTACTCATCTGTGATATGTCTCTTGTCACGTTGCCAGAGTACGACCCGCGTGAACAGCATGTTGTCACAATTAGACCAGACAACTTGCTGGAGGAACTACCGGTTAGAGACCAATAAATATTCATCTAACACAACACTTGTTAATTAAAAACTTGGCAGCTACATGTTTCGGCCCGCACTAAGCCATCCTCAGGCTGTACAAGGTTGTGCAAAGAGAGGATTGGCGAAGAGGAACTGGAACTCGTAGCTGAAATTAGATTTTTGATAAACAAACATAGTGTATGATCGATATTTATTGGGGTATGCATATACAAAATGCAACGCGACATATCGTATCTGGTTTACATCAAGTAATGTCGGTTGCAGATGACATATTTGCATCCAGAAGCATAGTAAACATCCCCTTTCGTAAATTTGTCGCCTTGTACTATAATTCCCGTACAGAAAATTCCAGCCTGGTGGGGCTTCCTCCTTATCATAGCAATGGAGCTGTAGTGAGGTGTTGGATTTTTCAGGAGCATGAGAGGGGCACCGATCCCAGTGGCCGCGCCGTCTGAGGCATGGGTCTGTGGCCGCTAGTTTGGTGGGATTGTGGGTTCGAATCACGCCGGGAGCATAAATATTTGTCTCTTGTGGCTTTTGTGTGTTGTCAGGCAGAGGTCTCTGCGTGGGGCTGATCACTCGTCCAGAGGAATCCTACCGAGTGAGGTGTGTCTGAGTGTGATCGTGAAGCCTCGATAATAAAGAGGCCCTGGCCCACTGGGACTGTTGCACCATGGAAACAAAATGATGGGATTAACTCTGTGTGTGTTGGTGTTTCTCCCTTCATTCTTGCAGGGGTTGTATTTTGGGTATTCACCAGCGATACGTTTGGGTATTCACTTAATGATACGTTTGGGTATTCACCTAACGATACATTTGGGTATTCACCTAACGATACGTTTGGGTATTCACCTAATGATACGTCTGGGTATTCACCTAACGATAGATTTGGGTATTCACCTAACGTTGCGTTTGGGTATTCAGCTAACGATAAGTTTGGGTATTCACCTAAAGATACGTCTGGGTATTCACCTAACGATACGTCTGGGTATTCACCTAACAATAAGTTTGGGTATACACCTAACGATACGTTTGGGTATTCAACTAAAGATACCTTTGGGTATTCACCTAACGATACGTCTGGCCATTCACCTAACGATGCGTCTGGGTACTCACCTAACGATACGTCTGGGTATTCACCTAACCATATGTTTGGGTATTCATCTAAACATACGTTCGGGTATTCACCTAACGATACGTTTGGGTGTTCACCTAACGATACGTCTGGGTATTCACCTAACGATACGTTTGGGTATTCACCTAACGATACGTTTGGGTATTCACCTAACGATATGTTTGGGTATTCACCTAACGATACGTTTTCTATGAAACATGAGAGTCACGTTTTCGTAAACGTGAACATATTTTGTGTTAACCTTTCCGCTATCAATATCAGCATCCGAGATAATGAGACGGACAGACGGACACTAAATTTGTATATATACAAAGTTCCATAAACTGTACTGAAATCTACTTGTATAAATTTTTAGACAGATTAGGGATAAAATTGCACTTGCCGCTGATACTTTTTTATTTTTCTGTGGCGAGTGGCTGAACAGATATCTGTAGTCCAAATTTTAAGTAACCCGTGTTTAAATATACAAGAGGCTTTTTGTGACAATTCCGTGAAACTGTCATTTATTTATGGCTTATATACTTACTGCCTTTGCCAGTATAGTAACTGGCATAAGGTTTTTAATGGCGACGGAATCATGGATTTGTATTTAATTTGAACACATAGCAATAAGTCATTTACTGAACCTTTACGACAGGCCTGATTATTTGAATTTTTAAATTTTGTTTACGTTTTTTGTAGGATCGTTTGTCGTTTGTTAGTTGGCTCATGTAAAGTAATGTTGGGGGTTAAGTGTTAGAACATCAGTTGTGAAGATGACGTCCTGCCCTAGAGAACGAACTCAAGAATTAACATTTTAAAGCCTAGCGGTAGCTTTACATACGACCAGGTTTAACATTAAAAAATTCTACGTGGTGCCCACATTGCGTTTATGTGTTTTGTACGGATCTCAGAACAAACAGCAACTTTTGCCTTATAAAACATTAAGAGATTGGTTTTTTAACCGAAGTGGAGAGTGTTTACAGCGCGATACGCACTGAGTCCTTATATAAAACAGATAAGCTTCGTCTTTAAAGGGTTAAAAAGGTAAATCTGTCACGGTACACGTGGTGAAGGCGTGCTGGAAATGGAAGTATAACTCCTTGCATTCTTATCTCTGGCACCAGATGGCTGTGAATGGTCAGCTTTACTCCCCAGCCACTTTAACCCTTTAGAAATATCCACCTGTTTACATTTACTAGGAGAGTGGGTTGGGCTCTGGGGCCGATTTGGGGGTTTTTACGAAGAAAAGAATGTCTTGCCCCTGCCCGGACTCTATAACCTTTACTGGTCGATTGTCGAGCCTGTAGACTTGTCACTTTACCGACCGAGCTCTCCAGGCTGCGAGCAGAGATTATTAACGTGAAATTGTTTTGTAAGGGCGTAAGTGTAATGGGAATGCAAGTAAATTACTGACGTTTTAATGATGGTGACATTTCTGCAAGAAATTATGTAATTAGTTTGGTATGAAAACGTTCAGGAGCTGATTCTGTGTTGGGAGTGTCACAGGCTGACAAGCGAACAGCAAGAACAAAATAAAAAGAACGAATGCAGGAAGCAGCTCAGAGAATTCCAAGAAGGCATCTCCTCGCCTGTCTCAGATTTGGTGTTTGTAGCTAAGCAACACACAGTGGGCAGTTCTTTGTGATTGCGTTGTGTTGTCGACCTTGACGGCGGAAGTACTGAACACCTAAGTCTCACATGTACGTCCGAACCTTCCCATCTAAGTGGGTGAGGTTTTAATTTTGTAACATGAGTTTTTCGAATATAAGTTGTGTAGACTATTCAGTCCTTCCTTGAAGACCCTGTACTTGTCTGCGCCAGTCTCATAAAAGCTGCAAATTATGTTAAAAAAACAGAAATGAGATAATTCATTTTCCATTTTTTTGTTGAAGAAAGCAATAACTGTAGGCTAATCTTAAGGCTATATNGTTTTATATAAGGACTCAGTGCGTACCGCGCTGTAAACACTCTCCACTTCGGTTATAAAAACCGATCTCTTAATGTTTTATAAGGCAAAAGTCGCTGTTTGTTCTGAGATCCGTACAAAACACATAAACGCAATGTGAGCACCACGTAGAATTGTTGAATGTTAAACCTGGTGGTACATAAAGTTAGACATTATTAGAAAGTACGTACAGACGTGAGTGCCTATGTTCTTACGTACATAATATTTGTCTATATGTGTAGAATGAAGGCAGGTTATTTAACAACGGTGTGTTAAGTACAGATGTTATTTAGTGTTTGAAGATACGAAGGGATTTCTTCCGCAAAACGCTGAAAAGCGTCGGAAGCGGACAGGGATTGTTGAAAGTACTGTAATAGCATGGTATTCCTTCGGAAGGACTGAAGAAAACCACGAAATTTCTCAGTGTAAATAACGGCGTTTGGGCTTGGTATAATACGATGTGATGTATAGGGTGTGTAGTAAATTCAGTAGTATGTCATTGAAGGAAGCACTAGTAATGATGCATTTACAATCATTATCTCGTAATTTTCTGGAGTGTCTGAGTAAGACCCTAAAACATTCTGGGGATATCCGGTCTCCGGGCAGAAATTTGAATAATGAACCTTCAGAATATGAAGCAGAATTATGCGTGCTTTCAGGGTTGCGCCGCGGTATAAATGAGATATGCGCCGTTCTGAGATGTTACGCAGTGTAGATTGGTAGTTACCGACGTTTCGGGGCAACCTATCGGTACATGCTTGGACTGCTTGACACTTGAAGATGGGACCGATAGGTTGTTCCGAAACGTCGGTAAATACATACGAATTTATGCTGTGTAACATCCCAGAAAAGCGCAGATCTGATGAAACAGGAGTGTAACCCACGTGACTGCGGGCGAAATGCCGTGATGTTTATCATCAAAACAGAGAATGCGCAAAGTTACCATTCTACTGTTTTGTGGTAAACAAGAGCTTAGGTTCAGTAAAGGGTTGACGCGTAATCCAGCAGGTGTTCATGTCGACTAGCCGGCTTACGAATGTGTTGAACATGTTACCTGAACCAGAAGTCTTTGAAAGAGGTTTGACATTGTGCTATTACGGGCACCTGTGTTCTGCCCCGCCCTTAGCAACGCGCCCGCACGCGCGTGATATGGGGCAGGAGTGATGTACCTGCCTCACTCCACTTGCTTTGTCTTTTCTGTGTTTTTATCCTTTCCTCTCTGACACACGCTCTCTAAAAATGCCCAGAAGACATTAAGAGGGCTAGTTTCTTTCCTGTCGTGAATTGAAGCAAGTTAGGAAACGTACGCGTTGACATAACATTTCTGGCGCATTTACTGTCTTTTCTTTGTACATAAAACCATAAGGTTTACTGAAAAAGGAACATATTGGCCATAGAATGTGTGTGTATTTGGCCCTAAACTTTTGTACGAAAGGTTCTTCGGTTTAATAAATGTCTAGCCAGTCACTAATTGTTCTGTCTACGTCATGAAGTCATAGAGGAGGAGGTGGATTATAGCTCCACTCATTCTTTAACCCTTTAAAGACGAAGCGTATCTGTTTTATATAAGGACTCAGTGCGTACCGCGCTGTAAACACTCTCCACTTCGGTTATAAAAACCAGTCTCTTAATGTTTTATAAGGCAAAAGTTGCTGTTTGTTCTGAGATCCGTACAAAACACATAAACGCAATGTGGGCACCACGTAGAATTTTTTAATGTTAAACCTGGTGGTGTGTAAAGTTACCGCTAGGCTTTAAAAGGTTAATTCAGTCATACGTGGGGGTTAAGTGGTTAACTTTAAGCGCAGGCGGTTTTACACCGGGAGAAAACCACGGTACCCGTTCTATAGGAGGCTGAGTGGGCTGCAGAGCCAGTCTGGAGGTTTTGAAGAAGCGAAAAATCTCTTTTCTCCTGCCGGGATACGAACCCCGGATCGTCCAGCCCGTATCCTGGTAAGTGCACGTTGCGCGAGAATTGAAGTCGAGATGCAGGAAGACTGGCATGTTATTCTTGATGTGGAGTGCCAGTGCTTGTTTTTCATTCTAGCCATAAATCTGATGTATCAATACAAAAACAGTTAAACCTTCACTTAGAGTGACAAAAGAAAATCACGAAAAACTGAAGTAGGGTAGTTGGTTCCCGGGCAGTGATTCTGAATCGCGTAACATAGGGTGTATGTTAAAAGGAAATAGGGTTTGAGTAGATGGATTGAACTGGCAGAGGATGATTAGTGATAGGCTCTCACAGCAGCGTTTCTAGAGATTCATATCTTCTGGGATGTTACGCCGTTTCGACGTTTCGTTATTTCCGTGTTTAGGGTAAAACTATCCAAGAAGGATATGTTGCTTATTCCTGATGATGAAGGCTTCAGTTTATTTTGAAACGTCGACACGGCGTAACATCCCAGAAGATTTGTATGGCCATGAATAGTGGTGATATTGTGTGGTGATGGTTTTATGGACTTTATTCATTGTTCGAAGAGTAAAATATTAAAAATTAAAATCACGACGTTTCGGAAGCTGGCTCTGCTTCCGTCCTCAGGTGAATGGAGGGGAAGAAGAGAAGAACACATACTCAGTTGGGCCCCTTAGACAGAGTTAATGTCAGGGGATTTCTCGGCCACTCTGTATTTACCAAATTTTACGTGTGTGTGAAAAAACATGAATTGTTTTAGTATAGATTGAAGAGAATATTTGCATCTAAGAGGGAGAAAGTAAAGGGAGTATGGAGGAAATGAGGTAATGTGGAGCTGTCTTGGCGATGAAAGCGAAGCGCGTGACGTGGGTGGCTCACCACGCCTGTGGGACGCGTGATACGCGTGCAGAACTTAAATGGGAAATGTTCAAGAGGCGAGGCCACTTGGGAGAACTACGCTTGGATTTGAGGATACTATTAAATTCTGTTTTATGGAAATGTGTTGTGGTGAAGTGTATTAAAACTTCTGAAACCATATACGTCACGGGGTTTGCCCGTTTTCTGATGTTAAGCTACAGTAACACACTACAAGTCTCTGAGTATGGCATATGACCCACTGACATAACGTTCGTTTTTTTGGACTTTGTCCATCGTTTAATTTTTTAACAAATCACGACGTTTCGGAAGCAGGTTATGCTTACGTCTGCAGGAACCTAATCGGGTGGACCCCTTAGATACAGTTTTTCTCAGTGACTGAGAATAGCTCTATTGAAGGGGTCTACCAGATCAGATGTTTACCTTGCCTGAAGACGGAAGTAGAACCGGCTTCCGAAACGTCGTTCTTAAATAACAATTAGAGGGTGTACAAAGTCCTCCCAAAAAGACTATGACAGTGAATAACACGCTATGCTTCGGGCCCCTATCCCGTCCCCTAAACGCATTATTTTATAGTCTTTTATTACTTTTTTGAACACAGACGCTTGGCAAGGCCCATAAAATAAATTTTTACAAATATGACAAACCCTCGTAGAATTTTACAGAATTGGATTACACTTGTTCAACTTAGGGACTATTGATGGACTCTTGTGAAAGTAGAAATGTACCTTTGGGTTGCATAAAACAAGGGTTATTTTTTTTATTACGTCGGTAACAGGTTCTGAAGCAGGAATCTGTTATATGGAGTGTCGTATATCTGTAAAAAGGTTCAATATTTCGGCATACCTCCCAGTAAAACCGGTAGCATGTCGACTGTCAATTATAACCTTTTTCTTCCAAAGCTTTCAGGTGACTGATCGCTATAAAAATATGTCTAGTTTAAAAAATTGTCAACATTTCTTGGAATGCTGGGGCTTTTTTTTCTTTCTTTTTGAACTGCATAAACTGGGAGGTCTGGAATTTTCACAACGATGAGTATGAACATTTTCTATCTTCTTGGATGTGACGCAGTGGAGTCTGGTAGAATTTTATGAAGGTTTTGTAGGAACCTACTGCTTCGTCTTATGGGTAGAAGACTGCCCTGAAGATGAAGGCAGCAAATTTCTACGAAACTGTGCCTTTCGACAGAAGCACTTCGCACATCATTTCAGAAGTTTGTAGTCACTTTAGGACTGTGAGTTAATACTGTAACTCTGTTATTCTGAAGAGTGACAGGAGGCAGTGGCGATAATGTGTGTGGCCTGTTGGTCCCATTTCCTTTGTAAAGTGTCTGTTATAACACTTTCACGGAAAAGCAATAAATGTGATTTGTACAGTAGAATATAAGCACTGAAGGAAATGTAAAATGTAATCACTGTAACATGAAAATTTTATAAGTTTATTTCTACATTAATTAAAAATTAGGAATTTTGTTGTCTTTTTAAAAATAAGCACTTGAAGATTTTTGTGTAAGGGGGACGTAGCAGTTACTTCCTTTATATCGTGTATCGTTATGCGCAGATATTGAAAATTGTGCTGTGGTTGCACAAGGTAGGCTGTATTTTCGTCAAAGTTGCCGTAACTTTTACATTGAGCCTTTGTATGGCAGCCCCCCCACGGCTCCCCCCCCTCCAACTACTTTAGTTGACTTCAGTTCAGTCAGTATTGACGTAAAACGCGGAAACGGCATATCGAGGAAATAAAAATAAGTTTTGTCAATAACCTTTCCATAACACAGTAGTATTACTTTACTGTTAGTTTGTGTGGGACTGGTACGAGGAACTTAACGACCTGTACTCATCACCAAATATTATTCGGGTAATCAAATTGAGAAGAATGAGACGGGCGGGGCATGTAGCACGTATGGGGGAAAAGAGAGGTGCATACCGGATTTTGGTGGGGAGACCCGAGGGAAGGCGACCACTTGGGAGACTCAGGCGCAGATGGGAGCATAATATTAAAACGGATCTTCACGACGTGGGATGGCGGGGCATGAACTGGATTGAGCTGGCTCAGGATAGGGACAGGTGGCGGGCTCTTGTGAATGCGGTAATGAACCTTCGGGTTCCATAAAATGCGGGGAATTTCTTGACTAGCTGAGAAACTGTTAGCTTCTCAAGAAGGCCTCTGCTCCATGGAGTTAGTTAGTTAGTTAGTTTGTGTGGGGCTGGTGCGTCGTGTTCAGTTGCAAGCGATGGTCGTTGACTTCAGCACCAAGAAAGTTGACTTCAGCACCAAGAAAGTTGACTGAAGCACCAAGAAAGTTGACTGAAGCACTAACGCCTATAGGGGCGCACGTTTCGATCGGTTGGCATATACTCCGACTATACCGACCGAATTTTTGTTCGTGGTTATACTCATGTTCCTTATGAAGTCGGTATAGTATGCTTACTTTAAGTTAGGCCACCATCGCTTCCTTTCATGCCCTATTTAGTTCATTATACGTTATTACCCGATCATTAGACGCTGTCAAATCTAAACTGCTGGCGATGTCTTTCAACAAGTAATGAAGACGGAAGAATGCAGAGGAAAATACATTTGAACCCGGTTATAACGACATCGGTTTATACGACACCTCTTCTATAGCGTCAGATATTTTCTGGTACCAGTTAGTTCCACACTGTTAACCATAACGTTATTCTGCTCGGTTATAACAACACTCGTTTATAACGAGACAAAATATTCAGTCCATTTCATGACGTTATAAACGAGTTTGACTGTATTAAAATTAATGACAGTAGAGTGAAGCAACAGAGGGACAGCAGGTTTTATGGCTAGGAATTTCAGTTTGTATTTCTGGCCAAAACTTTTTAGGACGATCAATTTAAAGAGAAATAATACGGCAAGAGCGTGCAACACGTATGAAATGCTTACAAAGTTTTAATCGGAGAACCTTAATGGCAGACACTAACCGAGAGAGCTGTGTGTGCATATAGATACAGTATTTAAGAAATATGATGTGAGGGTCTTTGAGGAAGTGTATGACCCGTACTCTTTACCAAACTTTATCAGGATGGTCGAATTAATATGAATGAGATGGGCGGGACATGTGGCACGTATGGGAGAAGGGAGAGCTTTAGGTGCGGAAACCTGAAGGGAAACAGAACACTTGGATGATGTAGGAATAGATGGGAGAGCTATATTAAAGTGGATCTTCAGGAAGTAAGGTGTGGTTGTGGAGTGGACTGGTCTGACTCAGGGTAAGGGACGAGTGGTGTGTTGTTATGAACATGGTAATGAGCCATCGGGTTCAATAAAACGTGGGTACAAAAACTCTAATCACCAACAAATGCACAGAGAGAGTTTTATCATCAATAGTAACACACTCCTACATGTTTCGACCCTGCTGGGTCATCTTCAGGGAGAACTTTTTCGATACCGTTGCACTAGGGTTGCACTTTACAGTTGAGTGAGAATGTGCTGTTGACTGTGTACTGCATTGTTTTTGGTGGCGTGAACTTTCCGCGGTCCGGGCGGTGGGTAATTTGTTGACTAGCTGAGAAACGACTGTCTTCCTAACAGACACTCTGCTGCATGGAATTGCCTGTTGTGAGGGTACTGACTGTATCGACGTCCACATTGTTAGACTGATGCGTGGTTTATTGAAAGAAATCCTCTTTAATGGTTATCCTATTGAAGCGAAGGGAGAAAACTCCTGGAAATGACTTACCTAGAAATGCTGTAGGCGAAATGATGCCAGTCCTTTTTGCCACAACAATAGCTATCCCAGTGTCGAGGAAAGGTAACGAGAAATCGATAGCTTGCGACCTCTCGAAGTTGATCTTCAGGGATGTGATAACCATGTCAGCGCGACGGTTGATGAGAGCAGCTACCAGGCCGTTCCACCGCCCGTTCTGTGGACACAAGAACATAATTGTGGCGCTTATCTGTGATTCTCACGGGCGGTCGTTTGTTTTTCTTCCTGACATGAAAACGTCTACTCTGCTTACTGTCGTTGTCTTCTGAAGCATAATTAATAGAGTTAAGGTGTTGTCCCTGGGTAACAAAGCACATATATTTAACCCTTTAAAGAGGAAGCGTATCTGTTTTATATAAGGACTCAGTGCGTACCGCGCTGTAAACACTCTCCACTTCGGTTATAAAAACCAATCTCTTAATGTTTTATAAGGCAAAAGTTGTTGTTTGTTCTGAGATCCGTACAAAACACATAAACGCAATGTGGGCACCACGTAGAATTTTTTAATGTTAAACCTGGCAGTACGTAAAGTTACCGCTAGGCTTTAAAAGGTTAAGTGTGTTCGAGAGGCATACATGCTACGTGCCTGTACATTTAGCATTGTTACTTACAGTCTGAGCGCCCCACTTGCCATCTTCTACTCTGAACAGATCGTATGTGAAGCCCAAGTCATCGGCGAACTTTTCTAGCAGGTCGATGCAGAAGCCGGAGCAGCACTGATAGAAGCTAGCGTTCCGATGGGCGGTTGGCATGTCCACTCTGGAATGTTCAGACATGCAATCACGCGGTTAAATAGAATCTGTATTTTTGAATACTTATTGTATTGTACACATCAACTTCACACAAACACTGTTGTGCGTGGAAGTTACTTATCTACATAAAATAAAAATCTGTGGAGTGAAGTAAATTTCGCATAATATTTTATGGTGATTACTGTACCTTGTTAATCAATCCAACATGTTTCGATCCCTCATGGGATCATCATCAGGGATTTATATCAAAGTAATATTTCACAAAACAGGACTAGCAATGCATATACATATCTTTTTAATATGTATATAGATTGCTAGTTCTGTTTTGTGCAATATTACTTTGATACGAACCCCTGATGATGATCCCATGAGGGATCGAAACATGTTGCTTTGATTAACAAGATATTGTAGTATAGCATATCTGAAAACATAGAGTGCATTTTGTTGGGCTGAATGTTGTGTGATCTGGTTACCGACAGCGCGCGGTACGAACAGTATAAAATATATGTATGAACTGTTCGGAATTTGAAGTGACCCGTTATCATTTCTGTTATATTGATTTTAACAATGTGGTCGCGCGGTCTAAGGCATGGGTCTGCGGCCGAGCGCTTGCTGGGATCGTGGGTTCGAATCGCACCAGGGGCATGGATGTTAGTCTCTTGTGAGTGTTTGTGTGTTGTCAGGTAGAGGTCTCTGCGACGGGCCGATCCCTTGTCCAGAGGAGTCCTACCGACTGTGGTGTGTGTCTGAGTGTGATCAAGTGAAAATAAACAACCTCGACACCTGCTGTGAACAGGTAGAAGAGGGAAGGACTAGGATTTTAACAATCTGCTGTAATTCATTACCGTAAAACTTACTGTGTGTGTATTTTTAACGGGGCCTGGAAGAAGGAAGTTGTCAATACACACGGCTTTTCATGACGTGGATTGTGGAATATAATACAAAAAATGCAGTGAGATTATAACAGATGTTGCTACTGAGTAGGTGTCACTGGTGTTACATGTAGATGCTCTTTGCAAGTGTCTTTGTTATGTTAAAATGTGAGCTAGATCGACGCGTAACTCAAATATCGACAAATTTCACTATACTTGAATAAATAATATCACTTTCATGAACAGGAGAGGATTTAAAATTAATTTATTGGTGTGAATTACACAGATAGTGCTTTTGTGTCACATTCCTGAAAAATTAAATGCAGTTCTGAGTAGCACGTTAATAAGAATTTTACTTTTTAATGTAATATCTGGAAGTGGGCGGTAACTGCGAATAGAGTACAGTACAGTGTGTGCTGCTGTGTAAGCCTTCGCGGATATAAGACTGGGGGTGTTCCTGACGGGTGGGATAGGCAGGAACACGTGACTGTACCGTATAAAATGGCCTCACGTTATATAATATTACACAAGGCCTTGGATAACGGGGAACGTAGCACACATGAATAGTGTGAGAAATGTGTATAAAATTTTTGTCGGAAATTTTTAAGGGAAGAGGATGCTTGGGAGACTTGGATGTAGGTGGGACGATAATATTAAAATGAATATCAAAGATATATATATAGGGGCTGGGATAGCTTAGTCGGTGTAGCAACTAGGCGACGTGCTGGACGGTCCGGGGTTTGAATCTCGACAGGGGAAGGTGTTTTTTCTTCTCATAAACGTTCAGACCGGTTTTGGGGTCCAGCCGCATTGCTATTCAGCCGGTACCTGGCTTGTTTCCCGTAGGTAAAGCGGCCGGGGCATGAAATTGGCTATTCACTTCCGTCTAGTGCCGAGGTTAAGAATGAGAGGAACTATTCCTCTTCTCCCCCTATATGCTTCCATAGCGTGGACGGGGTACCTTCACCGTTTGTGTGTGAGATTTGAGTTTTTCATGGTGATAACAACGAAGATGGACCCCTACAGCGTGACGTAGTGTAGCTTGGTAGATACTGCATATTTTGCTATCATGTATTTACCAAACTACACAATGTCACATGGCACGGGAACCAGATGTCCTTATCGAGGGGAACCGTGTGCCGGTGGTTACTTGTACACGGGAGTGCTCTGAAAAGGTTCCGTTTTTTTTTAATTCCCGATTCTTCATTCCTGTTGACACAGACCTTATCCCTGTTAACTTGTCTATATAATTAGTCACTGATTTCCGAAACGTTGGCACAATAACCCATTCCCACTAGCTGACACCACCCACGGAACATCAATATTGAACCACTGTGAGAACCTTAAATCAGTACTTAGGGCAGTCAGTAACCAGATTTCTCTAGAATACGAAATCAAGTTTGGAGCTTTCCTGAGAAAGCTGCTTCAAGTAGCCCATTATTTGCCTTCCTCTCCCTGTGGTCTTTTTTAAAGCAGTTCCCTTAGTGGAACTGTCGATTTGCAGCTCAGCAAAATAAACAAGAGTGAAGCGTCCCTGATGCGCTGTGTCAACGTAGAGTGCACTGAGTTTCATGTTATTTAGAGACAAAATACTTCAGTAGCATGTCATTCTGAAAGGTGGCCCAAATGGTATCACGTCTGTAATTTGACAGTAGCTTGATAGGAGATCGATATTGTGGCGATGCATTTTTAAAGGCAGGCCTGGTCCTGGTAACGAGTGTACTGTTGCAGAACGCTGCCTTGCAAGAAATTCAACGGACGTTTCAACAACTGTGAACGTAAAAATGCAGAATTTTACACACTGATAAAATTGAATATTTTTACTTCTGCTCGTGAGATTCTGTGAGGCGTTTTGATATTTCTGTAGCCGTGTTGTTTCCAATCCCTTTTTATGGAATGTGACGCTGTATCGGTGGGTAATGTCTTTCCGATGTTTCGAAGGAACATAGTGGCTTTATTTTCAAGGGTTTAGAAGTAGGAGAAGATTGCTTATCGGATCTCTAGCCCCTCGAAGACGAAAGTGGTAACGCAACTTAACCCTTTAAGGACGAGGCGTATCTGTTTTATATAAGGACTCAGCGCATACCGCGCTGTAAACACTCTCCACTTCGGTTATAAAAACCAGTCTCTTAATGTTTTATAAGGCAGAAGTTGCTGTTTGTTCTGAGATCCGTACAAAACACATAAACGCAATGTGGGCACCACGTAGAATTTTTTAATGTTAAACCTGGTGGTATGTAAAGTTACCGCTAAGCTTTAAAAGGTTCAAGACGAAGCCTATCTGTTTTATATAAGGACTCAGTGCGTGCCGCGCTGTAAACACTCTCCGCTTCGATTATAAAAACCAGTCTGTTAATGTTTTATAAGGCAAAAGTTGCTGTTTGTTCTGAGATCCGTACAAAACACATAAACGCAATGTGGGCACCACGTAGAATTTTTTAATGTTAAACCTGTCCGTATGTAAAGTTACCGCTAGGCTTTAAAAGGTTAATCTAGTGTCAGAAGATTTTACTGTAGTGTTTTATTGCGCAAAATATGAATTTTTGACAAGGGTATATTTTTGGTAAAAATTAAAAAGGAATGTGTACTTAGATAGGTAGTAACAGGACAGCAGTTTATGACAGTTGAATACAAAATTCTGCGTAGGATACATGTCTGTTAAAAGGTAAAAGTATACCTTTAGAAATTTGTGAGGACGGAATGTGGGTTTATTGATGTTAAGGAAAAAAAAGTAGGCTTTAGTGCGAGTGAGTGGGTGGAGATGTGTATGGATACATGAAACTGAAAGGAATGAAGGGTAAAATGCATACCGTGTAAGGATCGATAGACAGAAGCAAGAAAGCGAAGAAAGGAAGGAATACGTGTTTATATGAATGGAAAATACAGTCAAACCCGGTTAAAACGACATCGGTTTAAAAGAAATCTCGTATGTAGTGTCATATGGTATGTGGTATCAATTAATTCCTCACTGTTAACCGTAAAATTATTTTCCTCGGTTATAACAACACTCGTTTATAACGACACAAAATATTCAGTCCCTTGCTTGAGGTTATAACGGAGTTGGACTGTAGCTAGTAGGGTCAAGACTGTGTACTTGTATATAGATGGACGGATGGAAAGTCTGAATGGAGGAAACGGCTGAACGAATGGGTAGTGTATAGATGTTTTACTGACAGAAGGAAATACAGCAATGAATGGACTGAGGGAAATATGGATGGTTCACTGTGTGGAAGGAAAGAAAGGAAGAATATGTAGATGGAAGTGGAAGAATTGTTGGGATGGTGGTGAAAAGAAAGAAAGAATGGGCAAATTAAACGATAAAGTGTCCTAGCATCATTCCATCTTTACCAACGGCGTCCTTCTTGAGAATCTATTAGTTCCTCAGCTAGTCAAGAAATTCCCTGCATTTTATGGTACCTGCATGTTCATTGCAGTGTTCACAACAGCCGCCACTTGTCCCTTTCTTAACCTTTTAAAGCCTAGCGGTAACTTTACATACTACCAGGTTTAACATTAAAAAATTCTACATGGTGCCCACATTGCGTTTATGTGTTTTGTACGGATCTGAGAACAAACAGCAACTTTTGCCTTATAAAACATTAAGAGATTGGTTTTTATAACCGAAGTGGAGAGTGTTTACAGCGCGGTACGCACTGAGTCCTTATATAAAACAGATATGCTTCGTCTTTAAAAGGTTAATCCTGACGAATCCAGTCTAGGCTCTGCCACCCTGTTTCTTTTAAGATCCTATTGTCAATGGGCTGCATTTACTATATTGTTTTTCAAGTGCCATTAGAAGGGTAAAGAACATCACTTCGCGAGGTGATTCAACTTGATTACATTGAATGGGGTAACTTACCCTTCAAGGTCGGCTGCACTGGCATATCGGCAGAAAACACCCTTGTTGAGGGTGCATTTTCCAGTGACAGGGTCCGGGGGTGCCAGATTGATGTAAGGAGGCTCTTCCAGGAAAGTGATCTTGAGATGGACTTTCTCAGGCACTCCCTGAGGAGGACTGTGAGTATTGCCTGGCCATACGATGTCCTTGATATCCAATCCTTCCTTTTTCCATGACTTCCATACTCCGATCTATGGCAGACAGCAGAACAAGTTAGGTCCAGTTTTAAGGTCTTTTGTTGGTGTGTTTTTAGAGAGGTATTGCTGAAGCGCTGCTTTGAAGCTTTGAAATTTTTAACCTGAAAATTGTTTTAAATATTTTCCACGCCGTGGTTCCTCATCGTCTAAATCGCACATATTCAGATTTCACTATTTCTTAAATGGGCTTCAAAATTATTAGAAGAATACAGCAGATGTAAAAAAAATTACGTTTTATTGAGACGTAATACCATGCAGTATGGTAGATGCATTCCGAAGTTTCGGAAGAACCTGTCTACAATTATTCACGACGTCAAACTGTCCCCTAGATTTGTCACTGGTTAGGCAGCTGCAGCTGGGAGGTTATGTACATTCCTCCCTAGAGTGCCAATCTCACGCACAGTGACTTCCGTCAATTTTAGTGTTCTTAAGAAACACCTGGTTGTCAAGCGATTTGCAACAGACGCAGACTTTAAGGAAGCTGTAGCCTCTTGGCTAGAGACACTTGTCAACGATTTCATGTAGCCGGGATACAAACCTTGATGGGGCGCACTGGAACAAATGCTTGAACATGGATGATGAGTATGTTGAAGTCTGGTGTGTACCATCTGCTACCCACGTGCAATGTATACGGCAAAGTCAGTATAAGGTTCTCGGAGTCAGAGCGTTAAATTATTTTTTTAAATTCTTTTGTATTAAGAACTGAAAAGCAATTGAATGTGTGTCAATATAATGACTGTCACATGAAGAGAGGGGGCGAAACAAATTCACAAATTCCCCTAATTGCGTTGTGTGCCACATATTTTTCAAACACTGTGTAGTGTACCTGTTCGTGTAATTTATGGAGTATGAAGTGAGTGGCTATTGAACTTTGTTCAGAAAGTGGGGGGAGGGGGAGTTGGGGTGAGCAGTGGCAGTACAGTCATTCCTGGTTTGTTCTATGCTTGTCAACTTTCCTTTTTCATTTCCGGTCACTGACCAATTGCATATTACCGCTCTAGGCAGTCCACTCACACTGTATTTGGAGTTAATAGCCAATAAATACGTTGTACTCTATATCACCAGGCTAGGAAAATCGTTAATTTAAATAAATAAATAAATGAATACACAATTAAATAAATGTTAAACTCGGGAATATAGTTAAGAGAATGTTTTATAGAACTTAACCTTTTAAAGCCTAGCGGTAACTTTACGTACCACCAGGTTTAACATTAAAAAATTCTACGTGGTGGCCACATTGCGTTTATGTGTTTTGTACGGATCTCAGAACAAACAGCAACTTTTGCCTTATAAAGACATTAAGAGACTGGTTTTTATAACCGGAGTGGAGAGTGTTTACTGCGCGGTACGCGCTGAGTCCTTATATAAAACATACACGCTTCGTCTTTAAAGGGTTGAATTATGATCAACAGAGTATCGAGTTCTCAGTCACTGAAGATATGGAAATAAAGCATTGGCTATTTTAGTGTGAACTCTAAATAAAATATATTTTTATAGTGACTCTTTTGTATTATAACTGTACGTGTTGTGTATTTGTACAGTAGCCAGATTGGAGTTTGTCATGAGGGGCAGGATTCTTAACTTTTGCATTCTGCCGAGTATTATCACTGATTGAGATTTAAGTGCGTAATTTAACGACGCACTTATTTGCTAAGATTATATAGAGTTTGTGATAGATGAATAAATATGGTGCAATTGTGGAATGATACTGACAGGATAAAAGCAAAGACCTCGGAGAAAAACCTGTCATAAATGCGAATTTCTTCTTTACAAATCCCACATGGACTGGCGCGGAATTGCACCCGCACTCCCATCGTGAGAGGCGTGAGAATGACCGCCTGAACCATGGTAGAAACATCAAGAGAAGAGTAATTCAGTCCGTAAGATAATGGAAGCTAATGTAAAGTACCTTGCTGCTGACGGTGATACTGTGCTGTCAATAAAACTTACCTGCTGACGGTGATGCTGTACTGTCAATAAAACTTACCTGTTCCCATAAGCGGCTGCTGGCTGCACCGCCATGTCCTGGTTTCAGATTCACTATAATTAGTTCTGTGGCTCTGAGGCGTCCATCTTGGTTAAACTCCAGTGTCGGCTGGTGGTCGTCTTCCACTGACACATTCCGCAAGTACCTGCGGGTGCCAGAAAACACTGTGGACAGATTTATACGGACATGGGAAACACACAAATGTTTCTGTTATCATGAGTTTTAAAAACTGAAATTTAAAAAAATATATCAAGGATGTTTTATATTATATAGACCGTGCATCTTGTCATAAACTTAGTAACACTAATAAGTGCGCATGGTAGATACATATACAGCGTGTATCAGAAACCCCTACATGTGTTTCGACAAATCTTTGTCATCATCAGAGGGTTCAAGCAAATCAAAACACAGAAGTTCACAGTCCTGTGCCTGTGAACTTGCGTGTTTTGATTTTCTAGTGTGTGATACTTTAACATGTGGATGGATGCGGTGATCGTGTGCACTTTTGCGTGAACCCCCTGATGATGAACAAGACTTGTCGAAACTTTTCTAATACGCGCTGTACGTATATTCACCATGTGCGTTTGTTGGTGTTACTAAGCTTTACAAAGGAAGATTTATGTGTAATGTGATTTAACCCTTTAAAGACGAAACGTGTCTGTTTTATATAAGGACTCAGTGCGTACCGCGCTGTAAACACTCTCCACTTCGGTTATAAAAACCAATCTCTTAGTGTTTTATAAGGCAAAAGTTGCTGTTTGTTCTGAGATCCGTACAAAACACACAAACGCAATGTGGGCACCACGTAGAATTTTTTAATGTTAAACCTGGTGGTACGTAAAGTTACCGCTAGGCTTTAAAGGTTAAGGATTGTAATTAAAAGGATATTTGAAAACATAAATCAGACACACTAAAAGAACATCTGTCCGTCCGTCTGTCCGCGTTTATCATCGCGGTTACCACTGGACGGATTTCCTGGAAATTTGAGCAGGGAAATTGGTTCAGAACTGAGCAGTGTATTTACAAACTAATTGTCCTTGAATCTATCGAATTATGCCTTCTTGGTACGCTGCCGTTGCTGAGTTCAAGGTGAGAATTACAGCTGAACAAAAAGGCTAATTGGATGCCAAATCATATAAGAGATGGTTAGTTGGGAAAATGGCTTTGAAATGGAATAAGAGTAATAAGAGAATCATAGTCGCTATTTTAATGAACAACTTGAAGAGCAAAATATACAGTTGGAGATTTTGAAATTTGGCTTGCATGCTTAGATTTTTTGGATTTCTAATATTTTCTTCAGAATTGAGATTCTATAAAATGATGACTGTTCCAACATTAATGTCCAGCTGTGAAAATTGGATAAGATAAACGGAAAACAGAAATAAGGTATATGAGTTTATTTAGAAGCTTAGCTGGCCTCGCGTAAATCGATAAAAATGTGATATCGATATCTGAGTGATTCACAGTTGGTTATTGTGACCAATTGTGAACCGGAGGATGACCTGAGAGAGATCGAAACATGTAGTTCTATATAATAAATAGAATTTAGTTGTGTTTGGAAAGATATTGGTTTAATTTTTTTGTAGCAGTAACGACATAACGGGCTGGCATTCTTTGAAATTGATGTATCATCTTTTTCTCTCTCCACTCCTCCTTAACGCTGCAACTTCTCTCACTTTTTCTTCACCATTACATGTCATCGATCTTCGTAGACCGTCGTCATCTGCGCTGTCTCGCAGTTTGGCTAGATATACCACCTTTACAGAGCTCGTTATAAAATGTACACGCGACGGAATTATTCTTAAGTAAGTTCAGGCTTCTGTCGCGATGTTGATGACATCTGCTCTCTTCTGGGGCATTATTTTAGATTATATATTATTGTTGATAGTTTTAAAGACTGTTACGCCCTGATGTTGGCTTTTTGAGCCGAAACCGGTAGCCTAAATACGCATTAAAAGCAAAGTGTTGGTGAAGACTGTATAATTGGTAAGAGTAAATGTACTCTTGTAAGGCGTAGAGATTTCAGTCTATCATCGTCGGTTGTTGTGTTTCGACTGCTGATTGTTTCTTCAACATGACCTCTTACGTGACAGAGAGAACTGAATTATGCAAACCAGCGACAACATATTAAAAAGTACGTAAGTCTTAACGTAAAATGCATGTTATTTTTGTTTCCGATTTTAAGGGAAATCAAATTGTCTCCACAAATTGTTTTGAAGTCCTCGGTACGAAGTCTGACGACAGTCATTCCGGTGGCAGTCGCCGTCTTAAATGCGGAGGGACGGACAGACATGGTCAAGGTAATAGTTGCTCTTTAGGTTTGCTTCCAGCCCTTAAAAATTGACTCCCTCTTCTGAGCATTCAGCATCTGTATCAACAGCAAAGGGCCGCAGCTTGTGTTGTGTGCTTGTGTCTCTCCGTGGGACATACGGCAGAACCACAGGTCCCTTTTTGTCTACACCACGAATGGACATAAATTGACGGACTAATTACAGTTGAATGTAGGAAATGTGTAGCTTTTTGACTGCAGTTATTTGGCCCATTCCTCTCTGGTGTCATTACTCTGGCAGAAGCATTCTGGTGTCATTACTCTGGCAGAAGCATTCTGGTGTCATTACTCTGGCAAAAGCATTCTGGTGTCATTACTCTGGCAGAAGCATTCTGGTTTCATTACTCTTGCAAAAGCACAAAAAAAGAATTCAATTTATTGCAGCAACTCACTGAAACCAGGCAATTACATTTTGATTGCCGTATTTCTGTGTTTGTTTCTGTCTATTGACTTTTTTGTTTTTATTTGGTTGAGGTACGCTAGAAGCCGAGAGGCCGTGGGTTCGATTCCCGGTGGTGTCATTGGAATTTTTCATTGACATAATCCTTCGGGCCTCCCTATGGCCCTGCCGTTGACTCAGCCTCTAAAAGAAATGAGTACCAGGAATATTTCCTGGGGGGTTAAGGCGGTCGGTACGGAGGGCTGACAACCTTACCACCTTTATGTGCAAATTATCTTGAAACCTGGGAGCCTCAACCTCCTGGAACCCTCAGGACCTGTCCAGGCTTGTACAGGGATAGATTTGTCTCTTTCCAGGACGTGTTTTTTTTTCACTGTCATAAAACACACTAAAGGGGAAGTCTGATAGGTTCAGTCTTTAGCTAGGGGTTGGACAGGTGCTCCTTGATGTCTTCTATTGAGGTTATCTTGTAAGATATTGTAGCTCTTGAGCTGGCATTGGGACGGGGTTTTCTCCGAGTACTTCCGTTGTTTGTCACCTTTATTCCACCGGTGTTCTTTGCACATACGTATTAACCCTTTGAAGACGAAACGTATGTGTTTTATATAAGGACTCAGTGCGTACCGCGCTGTAAACACTCTGCACTTCGGTTATAAAAACCAGTCTCTTAATGTTTTATAAGGCAAAAGTTGCTGTTTGTTCTGAGATCCGTACAAAACACATAAAAGCAATGTGGGCACCACGTAGAATTTTTTAATGTTAAACCTGGTGGTAGGTAAAGTTACCGCTAGGCTTTAAAAGGGTAAAATTGTCTGCCACAAAGGCTGTACGGTTTCAGTAATTGCCGAGGTCGTTAATTAGAGCATTTTTGTCACTCTCTGTCTCTCATCTTGACGCGTTGAATGTGCGAGCTCCTTCAGTATGAAAGCTGTGGCTTTGAGAATTTCTGGAAGAACAGCTACTAGTTTAGATGAGCCTGCTAGGTAATATGCAGTTTTTTCTACAGCGGTGGAGACTGAAGTACCGAGAGGGTGTTTATTCACGAGAACATCTATGACCTTGGCCGCGGTGACAGAACGGAAAGTCAGATGTTTGTGACCAGTAACGGACATATTTAGTTTATAAAACACATTAGGTAGTACTGCAGGCGTATTAAACTCTGCGTTTTGCTGTTATGAAGACTTACATTTTTGAGAAAGTTTACATGCTTTCTGCACAAGGTTAGCTCTGAGATATGACGATACCCGCGATCTGAAGCTCAAGGCTTTTGTCGTTAGCAATTGACAGTACCTGTAGCTGATATTTACTGCTGCAACCGTTCTCTGTGTTTGTGACTACTGACAACAGTAAGTGCACATCCTCGTTAAGCCCGAATGGTAAAACTAGCAAGACTTGACCTTGTATGTATGTATGTATGTATGTATGTATGTATGTATGTATGTATGTATGTATGTATGTATGTATGTATGTATGTGTGTATGTATGAATGTATTATGTATGTGTGTGTATGTGTGTGTGTATGTATGTGTGTGTGTATGTATGTATGTGTGTATGTCTGTGTGTGTGTGTGTGTATGTATGTATGTATGTGTATGTACGTATTTATGTATGTGTATGTATTATATATATGTATGTATGTATGCATATATGTGTGTATGTACGTATGTAGTCTATCCTGTGGGCACATTTCTGCATTAAAAAAAGCCGGGCATTTTTACGCTCCATGACTGGCACTCGTTTTGTCAAATATGTGTACATGTTAGCGGTTTCACCACAGATGTTTTAACTCTAGTTGACTGATTATATATTTAACGCTCATTTGATTCATATTTGAACGAATTAAATGAAAGAGAACGCTTATTAATTCGTTGTGAATAATTTGTTATGCATAACAACTACGATTTCACATTTCTTTACGGCCGCACATACACAAGAATCCAAAAACATCAGAGTGCAAATTATTGAAATTATTGTGACTGTCCGCTGGGGATATTTATTAATGCCGCAACTGGTCTTTGGCTGTTAGTATCCACTATGCAGGTGGGGAGGAAGTTTCAGATCACAGAAAAATCATCTTTCGTTTTTATAAAAAGTGTAAATATAAACGCGCGGTTTCTATGGGATTGTATTACATTATAAAGCGAAGGTATACCACTTATGGTGCGGCCCATAAATTATTCCACCATAAAGGTTGTGGTCCTTTGCCAAAAATGTTGGACATCCCTGCTCAAAATTGTGCTGGCTGCATTTTCTTTTAGATGCACTTGACATCACTGGACCTTCTTCGGCATTTTTTTTTGTTTTGGAACACCGAAATGTGTCACTAGTTTGTAACTGTGTCCCTTGAGTGTCATATGTTGGTCATAATTTGAAGATTAGTGTGACGGTTGGTCAGAATAAGTCCACGTGACGTGTGTCAAGAATTATCGAAGAATTTTTTGGCCTCAACAGCAAATATTACGTCACGTACAAATATAATTTTAAGTGATTTGCGATCTATTTCAAGGTTATGACACCATGTGTTAGACTGGTATACGGTTATTAATGTTTCGAGGATCTTGCTGCTTTCATCTTCAGGGTAGAAGATGGCGTAATAGGGTTTTCAAAATGTTTGTAACTATGAGACTAGGATGTCGTGTCCAAAACACTACATCTTCAATCTTACTGCATTGTATGTATCCTTTATTTTATAGGCGACAAAATATTCAAAATTTCTACTCTTCCGATGCGATTGATTGTCCAGAACGTGTATGGCCAATTATACAATTGTTTTTAATTAGCACTTTCCCTTGTGCTATCTTCGTTTCGTAGTCCTTACCTCTTCTACCTACTCACAGTGGGTGTCGAGGTTGTTTATTTTCACTTGATCACGCTCAGACACACACCACAGTCAGTAGGACTCATCTGGACGAGGGATCGGCCCGTCGTAGAGACCTCTACCTTACAACACAAACACTCACAAGAGAGAAACATCCATGCCCCCGGTGGGATTCGAACCCACGATATCAGCAAGCGCTCGGCCACAGACCTACGCCTTAGACCGCGCGACCACTGGGCCCTTGTGCGATCTTAAAATATAAATACCTGAACCTTTGAAGTTAAATTTAATGTGAGTTTATATAACGATTCAGTTCGTACCGTGCAGTAAACACACTCCGTTTGGTTTATAAAACTAGCCAAGTAATGATGTGTAGTGAAATAACCACTGTTTTTTTTAGATGTACACAAAACACGTGAATTAACTGTGTGGACAGAATGTAGGATATTAGGGTCGTTAGCAAAACTGTGGGAAGCGGCTCTTAGCTTCTTCACGTCCATGCGTCTGAATGTGGACTGACTCTGGGCCAGGATAGGATTCAATGGCGGATAGTATGAGTACAGTTACGAAATTTTATATTTGTCCGTTCCTTGCATTTTTTAGACCAATTTATTCAAAGTATTGTACCAACTAAATAGTATTTAGTATGTAATGAATACTATATCAAGAGTGGAGTCTACTGTAGAGTCTGGAGCCATGTAAACAGTGGCTTATCACTGGCAGTTGGTTTCAACCTGGCATATTGCGCTCCCTGAAGATGGCACGCTTGTGCCGAAACATGTCGCGGCTGAGTGTTTAACGCGCACATGTAACTAACAATGTCCATTTGGTTGGTACGATAAATTGAATACATTGATCGTCATGAAAGTTTGAAATCCTTTAAACTTTTAAAGCCTAGCGGTAACTTTACATACCACCAGGTTTACCGTTAAAAAGTTCTACGTGGTGCCCACATTGCTTTTATGTGTTTTGTACGGATCTCAGAACAAACAACACCTTTTGCCTTATAAAACATTAAGAAACTGGTTTTATAACCGAAGTGGAGAGTGTTTACAGCGCGGTACGCACTGATTCCTTATATAAAACAGATTACCTTTCGTCTTTAAAGGGTTGAAAGAGGCGAAAAGTTATTTGTCCGGCTGTGTAACAATTATTTGTTGAAGAAGAACGCTGTTAAAGGTAGCGATGCAGGTGTTGCAAAGTATACTCCGAATGAAAGAACCCCTCGGTACTATGTGAAATAATTTGATATATATACCCCATACGTCTGGTCCCCCGGAGACACATCTTCACTACAGTTTTTGGAAAATTTCTAAGAACACCAAGAAACACTCTAGCAACAGCGCGATGCGTAATGCAGTTATGATGTTTTCTTGTCAACTGCAACGAAACCATAAGCAACAGGGGGCACGTGTAATAGTTACGGTACTTCCCCTCAGTTCACAGAGGAATTGGCTCCTAGCAGAGAGACTTTATTAAGGAAAATGGAACTCTTCGCCAGTAATACAGTTATTAATTAGGTAGATGCAAACTTGTGTTAATTCTACGAGGTTGTAATTAGGTTGACACGAACGTGAAGGAACGTAATTACAAATTTATGGAAAAAGTTGGTAATAGACTGTACAGAAGTTTGTGTTTACCAAGTAAAATTTCCGTAATTAAACTATGTTCCACACAAGTAGAAATACTGGGCAAAAAATTTTTATTCGTGAGTAGAGAGAAAGACGTTTTAAAATTTAACGGGAAAATCTCAGTTAATCTTTATTTGGTATTATTTTCTTCCCCCCTCCCTTTTCCCTTCCCATTTCAATAATTTGTCGTAAATGTGAAGGTACTCAGCCGCTGCCTATCTGACCTTTAACATCACCAGTCAGACACTCAGAGTAACCACGTGCTGTTTCTCCATAACTCACCACGCAAGCACGCACGCACGCACGCACGCACGCACGCACGTACCCAACACACACTTAAGGTATTAGATGGATGATTAACAGAGTGACGGAGGGAAACCTTAGCATAGCCGGTATCCCTGCAAAACCTCGAACCGGAGCCTTCTCAAAGCGGTACCCTTTGCCCTAGTTGCTTGGTATCATAGTGATTTTAGGTTGGAAAGCGTTTTAGTGACCGTGTCCTCCATTTTTATGCAACGTGTTTTAACCGCGGGTCACTCAGAGACGGGTGATAGGGCGAAGTGTCACAAAGGGATTTTTAAATATAACGTTAATATTTAATATTGTACGTCCTCCACGCAATTGACAGACATAACAAAGTTTATTACCAACTAACTGCGCCAGTATTTGAATTAGAAACGCAGTTCTACATGTTTCGGCTACCGTCCGTAGCCGTCTTCAGGAAACAAAAGTATTCACAGATATCACTGTTGATTTTTATGTTTCACTACTTGCAGTCGAAAAGCCACAAAACAACGCTGTATATGACTGAATAGTTTTGCTCTCTGATGATGGAAACCTGTAGGAGTCCTTTTCTAATTCAGATATTGGTGCAGTTAGTTGGTATTAAGCTTGCTTATAGTGTTAACCTTTTAAAGCCTAGCGGTAACTTTACATACCACCAGGTTTAACATTAAAAAATTCTGCGTGGTGCCCACATTGCGTTTATGTGTTTTGTACGGATCTCAGAACAAACAGCAACTTTTGCCTTATAAAACATTAAGAGACTGGTTTTTATAACCGAAGTGGAGAGTGTTTACAGCGCGGTACGCACTGAGTCCTTATATAAAACAGATACGCTTCGTCTTTAAAGGCTTAAAAATTCTACGTGGTGCCCACATTGCATTTATGTGTTTTGTACGGATCTCAGAACAAACAGCAACTTTTGCCTTATAAAACATTAAGAGATTGGTTTTTATAACCGACGTGGAGAGTGTTTACAGCGCGGTACGCACTGAGTCCTTATATAAAACATATACGTTTCGTCTTTAAAGGGTTAATACATCGACACCTCAACTCCCATTTACTTTATTCATATCTGTGTTAGATTACGGGCCTATCCCAATGGCCATGCGGTCTAAGGCGTGGGTCTACAGCCGCTCGCTTGCTGGGATTGTGGGTTCGAATCCCGCCAGGGGCATGGGTGTCTGTGTCTTGTGACTGCTGTGTGTTGTCAGGTAGAGGTCTCTGCGACGGGCCGATCCCTCGTCTGGAGGAGTCCTACCGACTGTGGTGTGTGTCTGAGTGTGACCGTGAAGCCTCGATAATGAGGAGGCCCTGGCCCACTAGTGGCTGTTGCGCCATTGGAAAAAATATTAGAAGATGATGAACTGTATCGCTTCTGTATGAAGTAATACTGAGACATGTGTGTATATATTTCCGAGGGGATTTATGCGGGGCGCATGCTCATCAGAACCTGTAGGAACGAAAGGCTCCACGGGCCACTTAGGCAACAGTCGATGGCCACAGGATGCGCACCACTGGTTCACTCCTTACCCATGTGGTTAGCCTGCAGATTGTCTGGTGTGAGAACCCCGTTACTGGCAAAGACTACTCAACTGCACATATAACGGATGCCTCCATTAGTAGACAGACGTGTTATGGCACTTAATGGACACCATTATAAGGCGACATGTGACCTTTAACCTTAAACATGGTAAAGAATTTCTCTGTGTAACGAGTGTCACCACTGCATCTCGCCTCAGGAGAAATGGCGTGTCTACCAACAGGCAGCTTCAGCGTGAACTGTCGCGAGGCAGTGAACCTTCAGGTTCAGCTCGACTGCCTGTTAACCCTTCGACGGGAAAGGTGAGGACTTTGCTGACGTAATCTGTGCATACGTAATAATTCCACAACCTTCAGACATTTCCTATGGTTCTGCAGATCTGACGGTGGTTCAAGTAAATCCGTTACAGCAGGTTCGTTGACTGAAGTGTACAAGAACATGCTTTGGCCTGTTTCAATGCGTTCTTAGCACTAATATCGTAATTGCACGATTCCATTAATGTATTCCGAGTGTTTACGCATTTTTGCGACGTAAAGGAAAGCCTTCCGTTGTAAAGACGCCCGTCAATCCATCAGCGCTGGGGAGGGTGGTTAACCTATTTGGTACAGTGGCTGGGCTACGGGCTGGGCGGTCCGGGGTTTGAATCTCACTAAGGGTAAAAGATTTTTCTCTTCTCCAGAAAGATCGAGACCGGCTGTGGGGCCCACCCAGCCTCCTCAGTTCTTTCCCGGAGGTAAAGCGACCAGGGCGTGCTGTTGACCGCTCACCTCAACCCGGTGTTGAAGTTAAGAATGAGTGAAGTTATAGCTCCACTTCCCCTATGTGCCTTAATGGCGTGAACACAGAAACATTTATTTTTTTTGCCTTATTTAGATTCATTACGCCAGAGGGACGAGTGTGTGTGTGTGTGTGTGTATGTATGTATGTGTGTGTGTTTGGTTAATCTTGCTTAGTAATTGAGACGATATTTATACATTGCCACACTGCAGTGGTTTACAATCTGTCACCATATTTTCATGACCGTTGTTGGTATTTAAGAAGGGGTTGTAGGATGGCAGCCTATGCTTCAGTAGGTGTTGCAGTCTGTACCCCTTCTGGTTGTATTTATGTATCATGCATATTCAGTATAATCATAGCATCAAGTGTTCCTCCAGAGCTGTAAGGCGCAGGATGTCACAGAAATGTTACCGCTAATATGATGTGTTTGCTGTACAAATTACCGCACAGGAGTGTAGTTGCATTGTGTATGCTGTGGGTGTTATTTCCGAGTGTTTACGTATTTATGTCACATCTTCGGACAAGTCTTGCATATTCGTGATGCAACTGTATTTTCAGATCGACCCTCGTAAAATGGCAAATTGTGGTTACGTTTAAGACTTTCATGACGTAATTACGATTTTAGTGATATATTTTAGCGTACAACAGTGAAATAAGTGTTGAAATAATTATCTCTTTTCTTTCTTCTTGCTTTCTTAGTCCTTCCCTCTTCTACCTACTTGTTCACAGCAGGTGTAGAGGTTTTTTTATTTACAGTTGATCACACTCAGACACACACACCACAGTCGGTAGGATTCCTCTGGACGAGGGATCTGACCGTCGCAGAGACCTCTAACTGACAACACAAACACTGTACAAGACAAACATCCATGCCCCCGGTGGGATTCGAAACCGCGATCCCCGCAAGCGCTCGGCCGCAGACCTACACCTTAGACCGCGCGGCCACAGGGATCGGCATAATTAGCTCTCTGGTACTATAGTTAAGCGGATCAGAGAGTACTGGCAGTGGGAAGCAGGGCTGTGGAGTCGGAGTGGGAGTCGGATTCGGAGTCGGAAGGAATTTTAGGTGGAGTCGGAGTCGGTAAAAATGTACTGACTCCGAATTCGACCTCAGTCTGAAATCTGAACTAGATACTCCAACTCCAGAGCCCTGATAGCTACAGTAACCGTTACGCTTATACTTAAATATAGGTTATAAGTCTAAACAGTAGCCTGATGCTTCACGTGGTGGCGATGAAAAGTCATATAGGTTTACCGTTATTAATACATATTGAGCTTTTATGAAGGAGTCGGAGTCGGAGCTTTTGTGTACTCCACAGCCCTGGTGGGAAGAGTTTAGAACATTTTGATCTTATTCGCGTTGATGGGATTCGATAACAGACACATTACTTGAGCGTTTACGTAACTCTTATGCAGAATTGAAACAGAAGTTGTTCTAATGTAGCTACGTTTGATGTGAACACATTACCTTAGCATCTGAAAATAAATCAATAGTCTAATTAAGTTACGTATAGGAACGACTGAAAGGTGTAAAGTAATTAATTTAGGGATAATTTAATATAAGGTCAAAGGAAATATGAAATTTTTTCTTAAAATTCAGAAAACGAGGTGCAAGTTTAGTCTTATGCGAATGTCAGATATGTCAGATATTGAAGTAAGTACAGAATTCTAACACTGGTATTTTACTTCTTGTAACAGACAGCCAGTAGATATTAAAGTGAAAAATGTCAGAAGAGGCTTCTCTGAGACTTTTACGTTACGATGGACTAAGGGTTGAAAGAGACATGCAGGATTACGGAGGGTAGAAGCTCGTCTGTACACGACGGCACAAATCCTTTCATCAGGGCCACTGATGATGGTGGTTGTGATGATAATATAGTGTCATATAAAATTAATTTATCTTATATTTAAAACAAAGACATAAATGCATTCACAGTCATAAGATATGTTGATTCATGCAATATTTAGGACAAGAAAACATTTTAGAATTACGGAGGGAAATACGGAGACACTAAATAAGGTTTTTGGTGTAGTATGTATATATATGTACAGTCGAACCCGGTTATAACGACATCGGTTTATACGACACCTCGTCTACAGCGTCAGATATTCTGTGGTACCAATTAATTCCTCACTGTTAACCATAACATTATACTCCTCGGTTAGAACAACACTCGTTTATAACGACACAAAATATTCAGGCATCTGCTTGACGTTATAACCGAGTTCGACTGTACCTGCAAGAGCTTACGTCTCTCGCGTCGTGGAGCACGTGACTCTCATATGTAGTGTAAATATGCTGACCTGAAGAATTTGTCGCCCTGCCTCCAGCTCGCCTCTCCCCTTCCGTCACACGATAAACGGGGGCTGAGCACAACGTCGCTTCCTTCGTCTAAGGAAAGTTGCTCCAGACCCTCTAGAAACACGCGAACTGCTCTGGATAATTCAGCGAGCAAATGTTCGTCGTTGGTGGGGAAGTGAACTCCTGAAGCAGACATAACACACACACACACACGCACACACACACCCACACACACGCACTGTAGATTTTGCTTACCTGAGCTTGGTGTTTTATAATTTAGTGTACAAGCAAATGGAATGATAATGGATATTTGAGAAATGGAGTATGAAGTTAAGACTGGATGCAGCTATGTTGTGAACAGATTTAGGGATTTTGAACAATTGAGGAATTAAGGAGAGTTGTATGAATTTGATTGACATAGTGTTGTTTGGTTGTCAGCAAGGACTAACAAAGTTTTCGTGGTAAGATGTTAAACAACAGCTGTCAAACACCTATTCTTGTTACTGATTGTTATATTAGCCCTTTAAAGACGAAGTGTGTCTACTTTATATAAGGACTCAGAGCGTACCGCGCTGTAAACACTCTCCACTTCGGTTATAGAAACCAGTCTCTTAATGTTTTATAAGGCAAAAGTTGCTGTTTGTTCTGAGATCCGTACAAAACACATAAACGCAATGTGGGCACCACGTAGAATTTTTTAATGTTAAACCTTGTGGTACGTAAGGTTACCGCTAGGCTTTAAAAGGTTAAAACCAACGAAATGCAATACACACCGTTTTTATTGCTTTTTCACTTCACTCCGACATTTTTCGACGTACAGAACGTCGTCTTCAGGGAGTGCAGCAAAGTTTTTACATCTGCTGGAGGGTCGTTATATTATCTTAGTTTGTTGCATTCTTCTTTTATGGGCTGTAATAAATACTCAAATGGTTAAAAACACTAGAACTTACTGCTCTAAAATTTGATCTAAAACTTAGTAAAAAGACGTTTTTCTGGCATTTTATGTTGTTTTATCACAGTCATTGGTTGTGCGATGTCAGTTTTGTGGAATTATATGCTATGGTTGTATTTTAGTCCAGGACTAAAATACAACCAAGGACTGTGACAAAAGAACATAAACTACCTGGAAAACCTCTTTTACTAAGTTTTAAGTCCAATGTTAGTGCATCAAGTTTTAGTGCTTTTAAATATTTGAGCGCTTATTAGAACCCCATAAGAGAAGAATGCAACAAACTAAGATAACGTAACGAACCTGCCAGCAGATGTAAAAACGTTGGTTTACTCCCTGAAGATGACGTTCTGTACGTCGAAACATGTAGGAGTGAAGTGAAAAAGCAATTAAAACAGTGAGTATTGCATTTCGTTGGTTTTAATATAACAATCAGCATCACGACACTGCACGGAGTTAGCAGTGTTAAAATATATTCTTATTGTTGAAACACAATCACAGCTACATGTTTCGGCTGAGATCAAGCCATCTTCAGGATGTACGCAATTTAATAGGTTGGCAGCATTGAGATGTCAGTTTTCTGTCATACGTTACATTTTAATTAGTGTGAAACGAACTTAATTAAAACAACGTTAATTTATGGTGGCTTATCAAGCATCATGCATATTCAATTCCAAGTGCTGGATTCCTAAATAAAATTAAAAGACATAAAATTGTTAGTAAGTTTTTCTTAGAAAAACCAAAGGTCGAAACTTTTGTCTCTATCTGCACAATACAAGTTGGAGGCAGCAGGTTTCTTCTAAGCTTTTGCACCTGTCTGCCAGATAATACTATAGAACAGTAGACCTAACATTCATAGTCACCGATCCTTATGCTTCTAATTATTATCCCACCACGTCTAGGTCTTCCAAATAGCCTCTTTCCTTTTTCTTTCTGGATAAAACTTTTATGTGCACTGCTTATCACTCATATGCTGGGTCAGGAGAAACGTGTCTGTGCAGTGATGTGAACGCATGCTTTATGAGTTGCCGAAGTTCACATTTATGAAATGAGTCTCTTGTATAGCAATACACAGCGCAACCTTGTGTCGCAGCTTAATATACGAAATTTGAGATTATTTTAGCGGTGTTGTTGAGCATGCAGCTGTTGTGGTGGAGGCTAATAACTGCTTACCGATCTATGTGGCGCCATACTTCAGAAAATTTGGATCTTCGTTTTAATATTGTTGTCTTGTCTATCACACAGGCATAGATGGGAGGATAATATTAAAATTGATCTTAAGGAACTCGATTGGCTGGGTGTGGACTGGTTTGATCTGCCTTAGCGTAGGAACACGTGAAAGGCTGTTCTGAAGGCCGTAGTAAGCGTGTGGGTTCCGTGAGGTGCTGGGTTTCTTGACTAGCTGAGGAACTACCAGCTTCTCAAGAAGGACTCTGCTCCATGGATGGAGTGAGTGAATGAGTTGTCTCATCTACCGGGTGTGTTCATGCCGTGAACAGGGACAACCTCACGAGTTACCAACCAACCAACTAACTAACTAAGTACTAAGTGACTAACTAACTAAGTACTAACTGACTGACTGACTAAGTACTAACTAACTGACTGACTAACTAATTAACTAACTAACAAACTAACTAACTCCATGCAATAGGAGTCCTTTTTGAGTAGCTGCTAGTTTCTGAGCTGTTCAACAAATGCCACGCATTTTATGGAACCCGGAGGTTCATTACCGCATTCACAAGAGCCCGCCACCTGTCCCTATCCTGAGCAAGATTAAGGAAATCCATGCCCTCTCAGCCTATTTCCTTATGATCCATTTCAGTATCCTCCCATCTACGCCTTGGTCTTACAAGCGGTGTATTTTCCTAGATTTCGCCACCAAAACTTTGTATGCACTTCTCCCGTCCCCCCACACGTGCCACATGCCCCGTCCATCCCTTTGTTCTTGGTTTGATCACCCGAATAATATTTGGTGAGGCGTGGAGGTTATAAAGATCGTAGTAATAAACAGTAAAGACAAGGCACAGAGGTTTACCGGGCAAAGCACCCTCTGCTCATTGCTGAGTCAGTGTGTGTGTCAGCGTGGACTGTGTCAGGGACGCTGGGAGCAACGGTTGAGTTGAGATCAGTAACTCAAACTACTCTTCACTGGGACATAATACATTTTCGAACATCCCCAGTTTGAAGGAAAGCACCGGACAGATTTCCCCAGAGGGCTGTGTTCAGTGCGGTGCTTCTGCAGTGAATGCGATAAACTGCTTTTTGTGGGCCTGTGCTTACCGTACGTTCAGTTTTAATGTGTACAGAGGCCGGAACTTGTGGATTCCAAAAAATGAGTCCACTAGAGGAATTTCCCCAATCTGTTTGCATAGCAAAAAATTGTGTTTCAGCGTGGGGTAATAATGAGGGGTAGAGTGCCAATGTTTGCCCTGTTTCAACACCTGCATTTAAATTACCTGCCAGCTAAATGACTAACTAAATGAGTAAATAACCAACTAACCAAGCAAATAATGGATCGGCTGGATGACAGAGTGTTTGGCCAAATAACTAAATAACTAACAAACTAAAAAAATCCTTGTGAGAAGCTAGTAGTTTCGTATCTAGTCCAGAAATTCCCCACATTTGATGGAAACCGAAGGTTCATTACCGCGTTTACAAAACCCCGTTGCTTGTCCCTGTCCCCAGACAGACTATTCCACTCCATATCCTCCCAGCCTAGTTCTTTAATTCCTTATTAGTATTATATTCCCATCTACACCTAGGTCTTACAAGTAATCTCTTTCTTCACTTTTTCTCAACAAATCCTGTGTGTGTTTCTGTCCTCCCCCGTAGGCGTCATCTGCCTCCCATCTCATTCTTTTTGACTTTATCCCCCTGAGGAGGATAAATCATGAGGCTCCCTTTCGTGAAATTTGCTCCACTCCCCTGTTACCTCCTGTCTCATAGGCCAAGATATCTCCCTCAGCGCCCTATTCCCGAACACCTCCGGGCTATGTGATTCGCTTGATGTTGGAGATTAGGTTTCACTATGGAATAACATCATGTTTCATATAAAATTTAATTAAGTTTGAACGACCGGTGTTCATTATATTATACGAAGAAAATTGGAACGTGTATAATAAAGGGAAATGCTGATACAGACGCTGATAATTGTGGTAATAATTGAATGAAATTTGGCTCATTTCGATTCTGTACTTGTATTTATGCTTACTCAACAGCCTGTAGACCAAGTAAAACACGAACACAAAATAAGCAAATTGCAATACACACAAATACGAAAGGAAAACATCCAACATCACTTTTATAACCTAAATAAAAGTATGTTATTCTGCTATCCTGTGCGGATATACAAACTGCATTAGCAGCAACACAGAAACTGAAAGTAGGTACGTCACATGTGCTGCAAGCAGGAGGAGTGTTGCCGGCTGTTTATAGAAGAGAAACATAACATGTGACGTCCCTATTAACGTGGCCATTCTTCGTAACACCTGCAGTAATATCCGGAAACGCTGCATTTCGGCAAACAGTATGTTTTTACGTATATTGTATATGGGTCTCACACCGATCCCCGTGGCTGCGCCGTCAAAAGCGTGGCTCTGCGGCCGCTTGCTTAATGGGATTACGGGTTCGAATCCCGCCGGAGGCATAGATGTCTGTCTCTTGTGAGTGTTGTCTGTTGTCAGGTAGAGGTCTATGTGTCGGGCTGATCACTCCTCCAGAGGAGTCTTATTTAATGTGTTGTGTGTCTGAGTGTGATCATGAAGCCTCAATAATGAGGAGGCCCTGGCCCAGCGGGGGCTGTTGCACCATTGGAAAATAGTATGATTCTCACGATGAATGTCAGTGGTTTCCCTAAAGAGCATTAATTTTTTGGGCTTTACGCGGGATGTGGGCTGTGTTGTTTTTATGTTAAAATGTAATTGAGCACAAAATCTATATTATTATTATTATTGTTATGATGATGATGATGTTGATTATTATTATTATATTTTAACACATGATTCGATTTAATTGGGTTAACCTGTGTTTTAGTTGTAGCTGTAAATATATTTTCTTAATTGTTGCTTTATGTTGTTCTTTTGTGTTTGTGTAATTATTTTGTGCCAGTTCTGTAACTGGCCATTGTGCTGTCGAACTGGCATTTTAATAAATGAGAATTCTATTGAGAATTGAATTGCATTATTATTATATTTTAACACATGATTCAATTTAATTGGGTTAACCTGTGTTTTAATTTTAGCCAAAGTATATTTTGTTAATTCTTGCATCATGTTGTTCTTTTGCGTTTGTGAAATTATTTTGTGCCAGTTCTGTAACTGGCCATTGTGGTGTCGAACTGACATTTTAATAAATGAGAATTCTATTGAGAATTGAATACTGTTATTACTGTGAACTCACTGGGTCGAGGAAAGTCCTTTTTTGGAATCCAATAGTCGCTCAGATATTCAGGAGATTCCTCGCCTTAAGACTAATAATGTGTGTGTGTGTGTGTGTGTGTGTCTGTGTGTGTGTGTGTGTGTGTGTGTGGTCACTGGCGACCAGAAATCTTGATATGCTTTAGCCGTACTCAACTCATAGTGAACTGAGATTTCTTTGAGTGGCAGAGTGTACATATTCCTGTTTCGCACCAAGCCGATCCCAGTGGCCGCGCGGTCTAAGGCGCAGGTCTGCGGCCGAGCGCTTGCTGGGATCGTGGGTTCGAATCCCACCGGGAGCATGGATGTTTGTCTCTTGTGAGTGTTTGTGTTATCAGGTAGAGGTCTTTGTGACGGTCCGATCCCTCGTCCAGAGGAGTCCTACCGACTGTGGTGTGTGTCTGAGTATGATAAAGTGAAAATAAACAACCTAGACACCTACTGTGAGTAGGTAGAAGAGGGAAGGACTGCGAAACGAAATTTTGGAGCATCCTATGGTTTCTGCGAAGTGAATATTATTAGTAAACTAATTTACACATCTAGTTTGTTGTTCATATTTGTCCTTAGGAGCTCATTTTGTTTGTGTGAGAGACCCCGTCCTGTAACCCTGTTCCAACATGACGTGCTGTTTTTTCCTGCCGCTCTGTGTTTGTCGATTTGTTTTGTATACAGGCTAATTCCATAACGGTGTTGGACAAAACCCACCGGAGTTCTTTCTCCACCTTAGAACGCCTTCTGTTACCATGGTGATGCATGCATTGTCCTACAAATGAAGTGGCTTGCGTTATATTGCTGTGCGTTTAACGTTCAGACTACATTAGTGTCAGGCCTCATGTAAGTTAATTTTAAGGTTTGTAAGGTTAAAAGAGGAATAATCTTAAGAGACGAATAGGGATGGGAATAGAAATAGAAATAGATGGTAGCATGGCAGTCTTGAAGGACATACCTAATAAGGATACAGAAATTACAAACACAGTAAGAAGAGGAAAAGGAGCTACTGACGATTTTTAGCGTCGTTTTGACGCCGTATGTAGCTGGGGTGTGTCTCTTACAATGAAAGCACGCGTCGTTACGCATGAAGCAACTGGAGTATGGTCTCAGTTAATGATCAGAAACGGACTAGACACGAATACGCTTTATAAGTGTATGGATCGCCTCATCTGAAATTAAAATTCGTAGCGTCTGTCACTTACCTAGCATGCCGACGGGAAATTCTCTTGGCGCTTCCATTGTATTGCTAACGACGCTCTGCGTTGTCAGCCACAGATAGTTAGTGCCTGTAAAGACGGGGCCTTATTTAAGTTACGTCAATCTAACTCTTAATTCTGAAACTTTAGAAACATAACATATGCACAGCATAGCAGGATTAATTCCACAAAGTTTCCAGCTTGAGGCGTAGATAATGTTAACGAGCCTAGGCTTATGTCACAAGTAGGTAGATTGCGCAAAGTCTTGTGCGCCTAGATCAGTGTGTTTCTGCAGTCAGAGTGGTGGAGGTGCCAGTACACTTCTGCTTGCGTAGTACCTGCAGTCATGTCACTGAAGTAGGAGGGGCGTAAGGTGTGTGAGACTCGCGCTGAAGGTTGTCATGCAAAATGACAGGGACTGTGTGGATATAATCCTGCTATGCGTAAACACTGCGTAAGTCTGATATCAGTTATGTCATCTATGATCCTTGTATTAATCGAATAAATAAATATATATATAATAATGGTACCTAAAAATGCACCGTATGTACATACAAAAATTAGTTTCTACATACACTGAACTCCTACATCTTTCGGCAGAATATGTGGCCATCATCAGGGAAGTAAACTACAAAGGTTTGATACGTTAAAATACAAAATGAAATTGTAGATGTAAAAATATATTAGAATTAATGCAAAGGTGTAATTACAATCGTAAGAACGAATAGTTTAAAAGTACCTAAGTATGAGTGATTACAATAAGACGTAGAAGTTTTCAGTTTGCAATTCACCATCCGAGAGAAATTGTTGTGTTGTGAATTGTGCGGTAAACAACACTGCGATTCATTGATTCTGATCTGTTTTATATTTATAAATCATTTAAACTTTTGTGTGTCTAACCTCTGTATTTTATCTTCCTGATGATAGTCACGTCGTTGGCCGAAACGTTTAGGAGTTTATTGTATGTAGAAACTAATTTAAGTATACATGATGCATTGTTGGTACCCTTATTATATATATATATATATGTTTAATATCGGTGTTTGAAAAACATGACGTGACGTATTGATGACCTGACAGCTTTCAAATCTGAGAGTATATATTTCTGATTAGAAAAAAAAAGTAAATTTATGGGCACGTACCCACGGAATGTATACAACATTAAATTTGTTCATAGGCAAATATCATTTTCTCTCTTCTTCAATAGAAAATTTTTCATATATGTACTTCTTTTCCTCTGTTTATGGTTTGTTTTTTACCTAACCATACACCTTTTCTGTAATGCATAAAGCGATCTCTGTTCACCGCTGTTTCATCGGAATCTCATTACAACTGACACAGCGCCATTTAAAAGAGTAACAGGATCCACAGCTGCGCCGCTGTTAGAACCTCAAAAGTTGCAAAACTGTGGAAGATTACAAAAAAAGGAGGATTTATAAACCAAAATATTCCACGTGAAGTGACGCAACCGGCACGAAATGTGTGGCTTTGATTCACCCAACATCGGTTTCTGTTTCATATGTGCGGTGTGGGCAGTATGGATGCGTTACTTGTCGATGTGTTTGAAACAGCTACGTTCGTATTAAATCCCAGATGGTATTGTGGCGATAATTGGAGCTGTTCGTTCGACAGAACGTTCGTTTGTGCGACCTCAGGAATTAATGTGTTAGCCACGTACGTCACACACTATGTGGCCACTGTTGGCTGTCCGCGTATCTGAACGCCAAACATGACTTTTGTCAAAGTTAGACCGACTTCTGCTTTGTAGCTTTTTAAAGAACTGACAAGTTAGGATGTGGATGTACGGCTTACAAATTTTAGGGGTTTCATTGCTTCTTGTCTTAACTCTAAGCAACACAGTCTTTCTTCAAAAGCTGATAGTTTCTGAGCTAGTCAAATTCCCCCCTCTTATAAAACCTAAGGTTCATTACCATTTTCACAAGACCCCTTCAGTTGCTCCTATTCTGAGCCAGATTAATCCAGTTCACGCCCTCCCACCTACTTTGATTAAGATCTGTTTTAGTATTATCCTACCATTTGCACCAAGGTCTTCAAAGCGGTCTAGTTCCTTCAAGGTTGCCCACTAAAACCCATACGTATTCTTCGCCCCGTGATTGTCACATTCCGAGCCCATCTCATCGTCCTCGATTTTATAAGATCCCTTTTGGAAAAATCGAGTTTAACATAAAATTTTCTTTATTCTTCTCTACAGCTTCTGCTTGGGGCAGTTCTATCTCCATTAGGTGGAGTATTTTAGTAAGTTATGGTCTAGATGCGTGCCGAATTCGAATTAGGTTGGCATATAAAGTGCTCCTTATTGTCCACATCTAACCGCAATTAAAATGCGTTAACAAATTTTAATGTTTGAACAATTTTAGTAAAGTGTGGTAACTTTGAGACGTTCCCAGTGGCCGCGCGGTATGAGGCGTGGGTCTGCCGCCGTTCGCTTGCTGGGATTGCGGGTTCGAATTCCGCTGGGAGAATGAATGTCTGTCTCTTTTGTGTTGTGTTTTGTCAGGTAGAGATCTCTGCGTTGGGCCATCACTCGTATAGAGGAATCCTACCGAGTGTGGTGTGTCTGTGTGTGACCGTGAAGCCTCAATAATGAGGAGGCCCTGACCCACTAGGGGGCTGTTGCACTATTGGAAAAAGAAAAATACATAATAATTCTATTTCATTATACCTTCTTTTCGTGTAATGCAATACATGATACAGTTGATAGGCTACATAAACCATACATATATTTTCTCTTAGTTGACTTATGACATCAACGACGTAGAAAACAGTTTTGTTTGATGGTTGCGTCTGCAGAATTCACTTACCTGTTAACTTAAGTCTGGTGGCCTCTGCCAAGATTTGTCTAGCTTCTTCACGTGTACAATACAACAGGATGATGCGAGCTTCAGTATTCGCCAACTGGGACAGATCTGAAGCTTTGCTGATTACCAACGTGCTCACAACTGTTAACCTAAGGAGAAATGACTGTTACTGCATAGGGGTTTTAAATATCGCTGTTTTTACGAAATAATAACACCAACTAATGCACCAAAAATATATATATAATTTTATTCTCAAAAATCTCCTACATGTTTCGGCCCTGCTGGGCCATGTTCAGGGAGAATAATATTGATACACTATGGTTGAGTTTATATAGTTAAGTTCGAATGTGCTGACTCACAGACCACAGACAGTAGGCGACACTACTCAAATGGAAGATGAAGTCTAGGGCACACTCGAACTTAACTGTATAAACGCAACCATAGTGTATCAATATTATTCTCCCTGAAGACGATCCAGCAGGGCCGAAACATGTAGGAGATTTTTAAGAATAAAATTATATATATATTTTTTGGTGCATTAGTTGGTGTTATTATTTCGTATAATACGGTGCACGGACATGATACATATTAAAATCGCTGTTTTTGATACATTCTTTATGTACTCCAGGTTGATGATCATGTTTGGTGTCGGTAATGAATATGAATAATTCCAGGGCTTTAAGTCAAAGACTCACGGTTATGTTATTAAAATTTTAAATGTAAATGTAAACTTTTGTAGCTACGTGTGTTTGTAACAGAGATGCTTGCCTGTTCCTGTCGGCAAAATATTTGAAGTCTTTTTGAGTAATAAATTGCTAATTTATGTAAATATTTTTGCGCTTTGATGATTGCGGCTTGTATTTACGCATACGAGTGCTGCTATCTGTGTGAATATTCAGTAATCATAAGAACAGATTGGATATTCCAGTCGTACTGACCAGGTTTATGCAGCGATAGTGCTTAGGCGTGTATTCCGGGGAGGTGAGCGGCTTCGAATGTAGGCGGGATGTCGTCTGTCAACGTCGAATTTTATCAGTATGGATTCTCCTTTCGTACAGGTAAATTCTGAGTCATTACCTCGAATTTGCGACGAATACTTCCTTCCAAATACTCATCAGGCATGTTACAATTGACACTTTAGATGCTGTATGAAAAATTGGCGGCCCGCGGAACAGTTCTGTCACGCGAGATTCTGCCAACTTGCCCACGAAACGTGATAATATTATTGACGAATTATTTTACTCTGCAAATTTTTCGAATTGATGTTTATTTTAGGCTGTGATAGGACAATAGGTTAAAATCTTTGAAGTTTGTTGACTGTTTTACTTAACCTTTTAAAGCCTAGCGGTAACTTTACGTACCACCAGGTTTAACATTAAAAACTCTACGTGGTGCCCACATTGCATTTATGTGTTTTGTACGGATCTCAGAACAAACAGCAACTTTTGCCGTATAAAACACTAAGAGATTGGTTTTTATAACCGAAGTGGAGAGTGTTTACAGCGCGGTACGCACTGAGTCCTTATATAAAACAGAGACGCTTCGTCTTTAAAGGGTTAATATTACTGGCGGATTGCTTTACTGTATACATTTTTCGAATTACTCTTTATGATATATGCGCCCTTCTGGGAGTTTACGCAGCGTACAGTGGTAGTTTATTACTGACGTTTCGGGACAACCTACAGGTCCCATCTTCTTGGACTGCTTGACCTTTGAAGATGGGATCGATAAGTTTTCCCGAAACGTCCGTAACAAATTACCAATCTACGCCGCGTAATATTCCGGGAGAGGGCAGATCTCTTCTGGTGATATACTTAACTGTTACGTGTGGTCCATACTTGTTTATAACGCACTGACACACATAATTATAAACCGTGTGACATTGCGTATGTATAGGCACTGACAAAATTGTCGGGCACTTAATACAGGGTGTTTCTTTCAGTGTCGCGTCGAACACAGAAGCCTTAACGCAAAGAAAATCTGCATCTGCCGGGACATGCTGCGGTGCTAGGGACAGGGATAAAAGAAAAGCACTGTAATTCGAAACTGGACAAGGTTATATTTTCAGTTCCTTTTAGCTTCTTCTGTGAAATAAGTCAAAATAAGTCATCATCGCGGCTTCTGCATATGTCCTATAAATTATTTTTTTAAAAGTCTTAACTTACTGAATTGGTAAAAACTTCAGCAGTTGAATCAGTGTTGTGAATGAACAAACTTCACGTGCATTTCATACGTAAAATGTTAACAGCAGTTTTTTTTTTGGGAAACCGTGACATTTCTTTGAAAGTAAATATTCGAAATCCCAGCGATAAATGAATTAAAATACAGTTCTGTGTTTGAAAGCTTTGTGGTTGAATTTGAATTTGAGTGGAGATTATGCGGACATTAATGAACGAACCCTATTTATGGTCAATTTGACAATTTAATCATGAAAGAAGAATTTTTCATTCACGTGAGACACATGCATGGCATTTACAGGCCATCAACCCAGATTATCAGGTCACCCTCCCCTACTGTTGACCGGAATTTGTGGAATTAATTGTGATTTGCTTTCATTAACACTCTCCGGCCTACTATAAACCCACGCCATATGTACATCATGTTCAATTCTAACAGTTTACCAAGAAACTCTTTATCTTAATACTGAATACATATTTGGGACCCCGGGATAGCTCGACCAGTATAGTGATTAGGAAAGGTGTGTACAAATGCCAGACGCCGGCTCGCTAAGGCAGCTAGATTTTGTACGGTGGGTGCCGAATATTTGTGTGTCTTCAGTATGGAACTTGCTGTTTGTTAACCGTCTGGCGCCTGGGATTTTGAGGTGGCTTCTAGATTTTTGGAAAATTTGTGCATCCCTGGATTAGGCTGCGGGCTGAACAAAGACGAACGTTGGTTTGATTTCTGGCTTAGGGAAGAGATTTTCTCTTCACCAAATCGTCCTCGCCACTTCTGGAACCCTCCCAACCACGATTCTGTAGGTAATAGGGGCTAAAACGGCCGGGGCGTGAAGATAAGCAGTCATGTTCGTCTAGTACCGAGGTTAAGAACGGCAAACAAACAAACAAACAAACAAACAAACAAACAAACTAACTAACTAACTAACTAACTAACTAACTAACTAACTAACTAACTCCATTGAACAGAGACCTTTTTGAAAAGTAATAGTTTCTCAGCTAGTCAAGAAGTACCCTGCATTTTATGGAGTCCGAAATTTTATTCACAAATGCTCCTCACTTGTCCATATCCCAAGCCAGATCAATCCAGTCCGCGCTACTACCTTATTTGTTGAAAATCCATTTTAATATTATCCTCTCATCCACGCTTAGATTTTCCGACTCGTATTTTTCTGTGTGTGGGCGGTAGCTGAGAATATATTGAATAAGCAAAGGCGAACAGCCGACAGGGGGCGGCCATACAGAGCGAGGGGTAACTCATCATAAAAACTTAACACGGTACGAAATGGAATGTAGAACCTCGGGCCTGGACTGATCCTTTGAAGGTTAGGAATGAGTGGAGGTGTAGTGCCGTATAAAATCAGGACGCTGTATAAGCAGTATCGCTAGTAATGTGGTCGAGACTGTAGGAACACCTTCTTCTGTGCTTGTCATTTACCAGGACGCCCTCCGGAAGCTTCGCAGATGCTATAGGGATTAGAGACGCATCTAAAATTTAAGTCGATACTGAAGAATACATGAAGTTAGATCGATAAAGGATCAGAAGTAGGCGGCAAACGGACGGATGTACTGACCGAGTGACAGACTAGGAAATAAAGGTGGTCATGAATGTTGTAACGGTCTCACGCTTAGACTGTACTGTCAGATTTGAGAATTTGGTAAATGTTTTGGTTGGAATGAAAACCGAAAGTTTTGTATTATTAATGAGTTGTGGCGTAATGGTACTGTTGGATAGTACGCTATGATTCATACAAGTGAGAAAAGTTCTCACACCACTGCCAGTTCTTAAGATTTTTATATACGATGTATTAAATTAATTTGACCGAAATTCCAGCTACTAGATTTTTCTTTTGTTACGAACAGTTTGAGCGCCTTTTTATTTTGTTACGAACAGTTTGAGCGCGTTTTTATTTTGTTACGAACAGTTTTAGCGCGTTTTTATTTTGTTGCGAACAGTTTGAGCGCGTTTTTCTTTTGTTACGAACAGTTTGAGCGCGTTTTTCTTTTGTTGCGAACAGTTTGAGCGCGTTTTTATTTGTTACGAACAGTTTGAGCGCGTTTTTGTTTTGTTACGAACAGTTTGAGCGCGTTTTTGATTTGTTACGAACAGTTTGAGCGCGTTTTTATTTTGTTACGAACAGTTTGAGCGCGTTTTCTTTTTTTATGAACAGTTTGAGCGCGTTTTTGTTGTTACAAAGAGTTTGAGCGCGTTTTTTTTGTTACGAACCGTTTGAATGCGTTTTTATTTTGTTACGAACAGTTTGAGCGCTTTTTTCTTTTGTTACGAACAGTTTGAGCGCGTTTTTCTTTTGTTACGAACAGCTCTGCTTCCGTCCTCAGGTGAGAGGGAGAAGAGAAGAAGACCTACTCATTTGGGCCCCTTAGACAGAGCTAGCCTCCATCACTGGACTAGAATAGATGTTCTTCTCTTCTCCCCCTCCATTCACCTGACGATGCAAGCAGAGCCAGCTTCCGAAACATAGCGATTTTAATTATTAATATTTCTTAATATTTTACTCTTCAGACGATGGATAAAGTCCATAAACCCATCACCACCTAATATTATACACCATCGTCAAAACCTTTTAGAATTTACCTTTTATACTGTCTATCCGTATCCAGTTGTCATTTAGATCTGTATACATTTACTCTTGTCTTCTTTCTATAGAATTTTATGTCATTTTTTATTAATGGTTTATATTATTATCCTCTATCAACTACCAAGAATAAATGTATGAAACTATGTGACGTATCAATTTCGGAATTCTGTATTTATCTAAAAGTAGTGTAGCCTGTTACAGGGGTGCACAGATTCTCCAAAAAATTGGGAGCCAAGTCTGAATTTTAGGCCCGAGAAGAGGGACATGAAACAAGCTTCATACTGAGTATCTACAAGTATTCAGCGGTTAATTTATTCGGCCAGAGTAGCTGGCGCCCAGCATTTGTGCACCCCTGATTTGTTATGTTATCGCGTATTTTTTATGCCTGTTGTTGACAACTCTGTATATTCATTTCGTGTCCTGTCATTGGAAAAGTGACTTTTCGTCAACAGTATGTGAATTCAATACCATGTACACATAACACGAAATTTATGTATTGACACATGGTGAGGTTTTCTCCGTTTGATTTAGCCTGCAGTTTATCATGAACAGTTTTGATTTACACATCAGATTGAAGTTAAGGCATATAAAATAATTTTTATGTTCTAAGTATTTTAAGGGATTTTTCTTTCTGAAATTAAATTATGCCGACGTGTCTCCTATATTACTCACTTCATGCTATAAGATGGAGGCAGCACATTTCTCCAACCCTTTTTAATTATCTGTCAAAGTACATGGCGTCATATCCCACAAGACCGCAGTATTAACTCTTAGTGCTCTGAGAACTGCAGATCTGGTTCAGACATGCGCCTTCCCACTAATTAAAACTCCCTTAAATTAATTGAAACGGGTTTATTTAACCTTATTCTGAAAGTCATTCCTTCGGTGGACACGTGGTTTGCTGTATGCATTGTTCTAAAGACCTAGTGAGGTAATTACGCACGTGCAGTTATTGCCACGTGCTTACATGTGGCTTGCCTAATTGCTCTGTCAGTCAACTTTACAACATCCAAGTAATTATGTTCTACTGCTCTTGTATCTTTTATCTGAATCGGCTTACTTTGCATATTTGTTTAGAACACTTGTCAAGAGTTACTTTGTCGTTATAGAACTTTTGATGAAGTGTGGCAATGAGTATGTTTTGGGCCGATCCCAGTGGCCGCGCGGTCTAAGGCGTAGGTCTGCGGCCGAGCGCTTGCTGGGATCGTGGGTTCGAATCCCACCGGGGGCATGGATGTTTGTCCTGTACAGTGTTTATGTTGTCAGGTAGAGGCCTCTGCGTGGCACCCAAAAGTCGAATGGAAGGCAAGTGGGGCCGTGACACGGATCAGTGACAAGGCGTGCTTGTTCACGTGACAGGCACGCACGTACATATTTAACAACCACAAGTACATTATCTCCGATATTTGAGTATATCTCGAAAACCTGTTAAGAAGATTCAAGGTTTGTTAAAGTCTGACAAGAATGACCGTTACTTTACATGGACACGTTTGTTCATTTATGATAATAGAGTCTATCTAACCAGTTCTTCTTATTATAAGAATATTTGAGAGAGATCTGCGGAGAGAAACAAAACACATGTTTTATGTCCAGTAACTTTTTCCCTAAAATCGTGTCGTTTATGAGATAATGTGAAAAAATACGGTATAACCAGACAGGCCACAGATGACAATATAATACGGCGCATGCGCTTTGCATGTTGGGTAACTAAGGCTACAGACACACACTCAGGATATGTAATACTTATTGCTTTTCTACTGCAACAATGGTTACGCGAATACGCCACAGTGTTTACATTGTACGTAAATTGTCTCTGTTTTTGTATTCTTTTTTATATTTCAATATTTCTTTCGCGTGTAACGGTAGCAGCCAAACTGCTTTGTAATCGACAAACACTAACCGACTTGTTTACAGTCGCATACACGAAACTCCCTGTAATTGCAATAACGTAGTATCCAGTACCAAAACCCTTTTTTGAAATTGCTACTAAGAGGAGTTCGTGCGTATAATTTTACGTGTAATCACATTTCACAAAACAGAGTTTTCACAGAAACATTAGCTTATAATTGCTACACTGCATCTCCCTTTGTTATCACTGTTTTAACGCGTAAAGGACACGTGTTGTTTGCACTACGTTATAAGGGGGAAATGTCAACACGCTGTGTACCTCAACATGCGTTGTATATGTGACTGGTGATGATGTACAGTCTGCATTAAGGTAATATAAACATCTGAATGCATAATTCCAGTGGATAAATTTACTGTATGCTAGAAGTTGTCAATGCTCGTAATTTATTGGTGCAGAAACACTGACTTGAAAATTAGCTATATCGTTGTTCTGCTAAAGTAGGGATGCATAAATTCCGGGTACCGGGTCGCACAGGTAAATTAACCCTTTAAAGACGAAGCGTATCTGTTTTATATAAGGACTCAGTGCGTACCGCGCTGTAAACACTCTCCACTTCGGTTATAAAAACCAGTCTCTTAATGTTTTATAAGGCAAAAGTTGCTGTTTGTTCTGAGATCCGTACAAAACACATAAACGCAATGTGGGCACCACGTAGAATTTTTTAATGTTAAACCTGGCGGTACGTAAAGTTACCGCTAGGCTTTAAAAGGTTAAATTTGATACGGTGGAGCCTAATATTTGTTGGTTCTGTGTATGGTATTTGAGTCTGACTCCTAGAATTTTGAGGTGGGTCCAAGATTTTTGGAATATTTTTGGACCTCTTTTCTAAACTTACGCTATTTTATCTATACTGAAGTAAATTATAAATTTTAAGATCCCGGAATATGTAATATACATTATAATTTTTGCAATTTGAGGCGTTCACGCCTAATGGTATTAATGTGCATGACGGAATGATGCGTTTTATTTTCTTATTCAAACTGCTCTTTTTTTTTTGTTCCTGAAGCTGCATCTTGTTTTGCTATTGAGACTGAATCTTTTCTACAGATAAGGAATTGCTGCCTAATTGAATTATGTTATGGGTGTGAAACTTGGTCTGTCACACTGAGGGAGGAACAAAGATTGAGGGTGTTCGAGAATAGGGTGCTGAGGAGGGTATTTGGGCCTAAGAGGGACGAGGCGACAGGGGAGTGGAGAAGACTACATAAAGAGGAACTTAATGACCTGTGCTCATCAGCAAGTGTTGTCCGGGTGATCAAATCGAGAAGAATGAGATGGGCGGGGCATGTAGCATGTATGGGAAAAGAGAGGTGCATACAGGATTTTGGTGGGGAGACCTGAAGGAAGGCGACCTCTTGGGAGACCCAGGCGTAGATGGGAGGAAAATATTAAAATGTATCTTGAAGAAGTGGGATTGGGGCATGGACTGGATTGAGCTGGCTCAGGATAGGGATAGGTGATGGGCTCTTGTGAATACGGTAATAAACCTCCGGGTTCCATAAAATACGGGGAATTTCTTGACTAGCTGAGAAACTGTTAGCTTCTCAAAAAGGCCTCTGCCCCACGTAGTTAGTTATTGAATAATGTACATAAACAGACTTTCGGATATTTTTGCGACAGAAGTGACACATTCCTGCCGCAGGTAACTTCTGTGGGAAGAGAACTTTTTTGAAACCATTTTCTCTAGTCGCAATTTGAAAAGAAAAATTTATCCTACAGTGTGTGTAACTCCTGCTGGAAAGGCGTGTTAAGGTGAAGGTACAAATATGAATAAAACTTAAGGGATTTTAAGACGGAATTATTTTTTGACTTTAAGGTCGACTACACGTTAATAAATATTTCACAAAATTTCCATAAATGTAGCAGACTCGTCAAAAATCTAGGCGTCAGATGTGTGACATGCTGCCAGATCCATACTGAGGACCCAGAAATATTCCGTGCCACCTTATAAGATTTAGCTGCTATGGCGATCTGGCGCCTCGGGATATTTGCACCTCAGATTTTATGTATGTTAGTGTTAAGTCCGCATTCATTCTAAAAACAGGTAAGTTTTATTAGAATCTGAAGTCTTGCTACAAGATTCACAACTTTAACGCGATATGTATTTTCCACCATATCCACTGTGTTATGAAGACATCTTCGTCTTTTGAATTGGCGTTAGGAACAACAGCTTCACTTATGTAGTCACATCGTAGAATCTGCGTCCGTTATGAATGTGTAACTTAAGTCGCGGGAATATCCAGTTGCCAGTTCTTATGTCACTAACAATTTCCGTGTCTCTGACATCTGCCTGTTATTCAGTAACGAGTTACTAAATTATTCTCTTCTGTTCTCAGTTAACCGTGCGGGTATGATCCTTACAACAGTATTTTAAAAGTAGGTTCCTAACTCTGAGAAAACACTTCCCATCCCCATTATCATATTAAGCTTTCAAAGCCTAGCGGTAACTTTACATACGACCAGGTTTAACGTTAAAAAATTCTACGTGATGCCCACATTGCGTTTATGTGTTTGTACGGATCTCAGAACAAACAGCAACTTTTGCCTTATAAAACATTAAGAGATTGGTTTTTATAACCGAAGTGGAGAGTGTTTACAGCGCGGTACGCACTGTGCCCTTATATAAAACAGATACGCTTCGTCTTTAAAGGGTTAACGCATTAAGGAGGGGTGTCCAAACTGCGGCCAGCCTGGCTGTGTTACGCGGTTCTGCGGCAACAGATAAGCAGATAAACAATGCGGACGCAATGTCGTGTTTTCAACATTGTAGCAAGTGGTGCGTATAATGAAGTCCATGATTGTCATCGCAAAAGCAGCATTCAACAAGAAGGCTCTGTTCACCAGCAAGTTAGACTTAAATTTGAGGAAGAAACTAGCGAAGCGCTGCATTTGGTGCTTAGCGTTCTAGAGTGCTGAAACTTGCGACACTTCGGAAGATAGATGAGAAATACCTGGTAAACTCTGAAATGTGGTGCTGGACAAGGATGGAGAAGATCAGTTGGACCGAACGTGTGAGAAATGAGTAAGTATTACATACAGTCAAGGAGGAGAGGAATATCATACATACGATAAAAAGAAGGAAGGCTAACTGGATTGGTCATATCTTGCGTAGGAACTGCCTTCTAAAACACGTTATTGAAGGGAAGATAGAGGGAGGGATAGAAATAACGGGAAAACGAGGAAGAAGACGTAAGCGGATACTTGGATGACAGTAAGTAAAAGCGAGTGTACTGGAAATTGAAAGAGGAAGCACTGTATTGCACTCTGCAGAGAACTCGTTGTCGAAAGGGTTACAGGCCTTTCGTAAGACAGACTAAAGAATGAATAAATGAATGAATGAATGAACGAAGGAAGGAACGAAGGAAGGAAGGAAGGAACGAATGAATGAATGAATGAATGAAAGAATGAATGAACGAATGAATGAGTGAATGAATTGTGTATATAGTTACCATTGACACTTGAAAATTTTGAATTTAAACTCTGTAATTTTCGAGGTAAACAGGTACCTACAATGGAATCATATGTGTTTTGAGCGTGAATAGTGGAGAGGAATATCAACGTAAATGTGTGTGTGTGTGTGTGTGTGTATGTGTGGCGAATTGCATCCACAAGCATCGCATTTAAATCTTTGGATAGGCAATTACACAGACTTGTCAGTATGCAAACTGTCATTCCATACGGGCTGCAGCACATGAATTTTCCATTCGTGTCTGTCTGACATGCCACAGTACAGAAATCCGTGCAATGTGGGGAAGGAACTTGTTAGCTGCTTAAGGCATTCAAAGCTTCAGGCAACGCAGTTTTAACATCTACTTTCAGTGAAGACTCGTTAACCCTTTAAAGACGAAGCGTATCTCTTTTATATAAGGACTCAGTGCGTACCGCGCTGTAAACACTCTCCACTTCGGTTATAAAAACCAGTCTCTTAATGTTTTATAAGGCAAAAGTCGCTGTTTGTTCTGAGATCCGTACAAAACACATAAACGCAATGTGGGCACCACGTAGAATTTTTTTATGTTAAACCTGGTGGTACGTAAAGTTACCGCTAGGTTTTAAAAGGTTAATATACAAATGTGACACTTTATTTTTACGTGCCTACGATCTTGTCGTGTGATGCCTTAAAGTCGGATAAATGAATATTGACGTTTCGATGGAAATTTATACCTCTGTATTCAGGGTAGAAGATTCATTCTTTACGTCTTTTTCACCTACATTTATGACTCCCATATACCTGCCTCTTCTTTCCTCTGATCTGTGTTAGTTAAAAACAGCGAATTTAGTTAATTGTTGATCCTCCAGATGGAACGCTTTTGAATACAGATGTATGGCCTGTGAAAGTACGCGGAAAATACGTCTCAATGGAAATAAACTACATGCATTATCAATAATAAGGTACATACTGCTACTAAATCTTATTCCACCACGAATTTTTGTTAGTATTATTGACGTTCGGCATCAGGTTACTCAGGTATACTGAGCGAAAGGCTGAACGTATACTGTGCCAGTTCAAATACCTCACTAGTTCCAGATGGTTCTATTTCTCACTGTCGATTTTCTATGCTTTGTTTGTTGTAACACATGTTACGTGGATATGTACACAATAGAATCATATTACATTTACGTTTATACAGGGTGATTCAAGAAGAAAGGTCAATATTTTGGGAGTTGATAGTATTGGTCATTGTGAGAAAAACAACATATGTCTTATTGTGAGTGTTTCCCGAGACAGAGCCGTTTGAATCTCCAGATATAACTCCGCTGGATTTTTATTTGTGAGGTTGGATGAAGGGCGAAGTTTACCGAAGAAATATGGATACACGAGAGGAATTACTGGCTCGAATTTTGGCTGCTGCTGCCAGCATAAAGAAACGTGAATATCAACTCAGATGAACAACATGTAATCTTCGCACACGAGCTGAAAAGTGCACTGTTGTTGACGGTGGGATTTTCAAACATTTATTGTGAGCTGTAACAAACTTATTATTTATGTGTATCAAATTTGTCATTTAAACATTAAATTAAAATAAAAATAAAATTAAGAGCAATTTATCTTTTTTTATTACCAGTCACAGTGCTTTTGTTTTTGTAGATTAAAACAGTTCTCTCTCGGTAACCATTCAGAATTAGACACGTGTTCACTTGAACTTTTTTCTCACAATAACCGATAGTGTCATCTCCCAAAATATTGATCTTCCCCCCAAAATCGTCATAAAAATTAATTACAATTCATGCTACTTGAGTGACACTTGTGTACAACTCCTTGTTGTCTGGCGAGTGTACAACATCGTAATGTACGCCACGAGCAGCGCAAATGCGAAAAAATACGGTATTTAAGATACAAGACTGCTTCAGGACTAATCAGGTTTATAGTCTAGACAGATGAAATGGCCTGCATGCTACACTACAGATGTAAATTTTTAAATTTAATTCATTAATGCTTTTAAAATTGATTAAACTTCATACAAAAGGAATTTTAAAAACTTTTTTACTTAAGAGTAAGGTAAAGGTAAAATTGTTACTGCCCAAAATATGAAGGTGTATAGGGGGATTAGAGGTATCGATCCACTTGTTCTCAACTTCGGCACTAGATGGAGCGGTCAGCTTCACTCCCAGGCCGTCCTACAACCGGGAAGAAACCGCGGTACCCTTTTAATAAGTTGGGTTGGCCCCGGATGTCGGTCTGCACTTTTCTCAGGAGAAAGTAATGTGCAAATTCCCCACTGGGAGGCAGTCTGTGTTGAACCAAAAGCAACGGAGGCACAAATGAAGGTACATCCCGTTAAAGCGGCTCCAATATTGGATGACTGTCACATCGACACACTTGACATTCTGCAGGGACCTAGGCACTTGCGCGCACACACGAGCTGACTCAGGAGTGGGGGGTGGGGGGTGGGGGTAGTTGTACAGGTAGGAAAGTCAAATTGAATATTTAATGCAAGACAGGGCTATATTCGCAACCTGTGTCTATCAATCCCCACTTGACTTTGTCACGATTTCTATTGTAATGCATGAAAGACTCCATAGAAAAACGATTTGACCTCCAGGAATGATTTAATTTACTACAAAAGCGACGTGGTGTTGATTACGACGTGTTTACTTATTTATTGGTGTCGCGTCTCCCATTGGGCCACAGGGTGGAGCAGTGTGCGGGTTTAACGCCAGGAGGTTGAGTATTTGATTTGCTTACTTAATGTTACACATATTCCGTGCAGTTGCATTACACACACAAGTTTTATTTGCAACCAGTGCACTAAAGTAATTGATACGCTCCTACATGTTTCGACTACGTATTGTAGCTATCATCAGGGATCCAGTAATACAATAAAGACATAAGCATCATATTGTACGTCGGTAAATGGTAATTAATATAGAGGCATTAGCTTTTTGTACAACAGTTACTCGCTGTATAGTAAAATTAAAACTGTTTCGTTTCGTTTCTTAGTACTTACCTCTTCTACCTAGTCACAGCAGGTGTCGCGTTTTTTTTGTTTTTTACTTGATCACACTCGGGCACACATCACATTCAGTAGGACTCCTCTGGACGAGGGATCGGCCCGTCGCAGAGACCTCTACCTGACAACACACAACACTCACAAGAGACAAACATCCATGCCCCCGGTGGGATTCGAACCCACAATCTCAGCAAGCGCTCGGCCGCAGACCTACGCCTTAGACCGCGCGGCCACTGGGATCGGCATAACTAAAACTGTACAGATGAAAATGCATCTATAGTATTAAAACAAATAACGTTAAGATCTAAAAGGCTGTCTGCAGACTTCTTGCTGTGTTAAATATCTCCTCTTTTAGATGGGATGGAGACCAGAGGCTTTGACACCCGAAGTGCACTCCATCAGTGATTATTCTGCATTAGAATTTTAGTGATATTATATGGCTTGTAACTGTCGTGTAAAAAGGTCATGTGTGTATATTACTATATGCCAAATTACAATACGCTGCTTATGTATTTGTAATGTTATTGGTTCCCTGATTGTGGCTACAAGACGTAGCCGAAACATGTGGGAGCGTAAAAATTACTTTTGAGCAGTGGTTGGAAATAAAGCTTGTAGGTCGAACCCGGTTATAACGACATCCTACAGGCGACACCTCGCCTGTAGGATCAGATATTTTGTGGTACCAATTAATTCCTCACTCTTAACCATAACAGTATACACTCGATTAGAACAACACTCGTTCTCATTACCAAATATCATTCGGGTAATCAAATCGAGAAGAATGAAATGGGCGGGGAATGTAGCACGAATGGGGAAAAGAGAAGTGCATACAGGATTTTGGTAGGGAGACCTGAGGGAAGGCGACCATTTGGGAGACCCAGGCGTAGATGGAGGATAATATTAAAATTGATCTTGAAGAAGTGGGATGGAGGCATGGACTGGATTGAGCTGGCTGAGGATAGGGACAGGTGGCGGGCTGTTGTGAATGCGGTAATGAACCCCCGGGTTCCATAAAATACGGGGAATTTCTTGACTAGCTGAGAAATTTTTAGCTTCTGAAGAAGGCCTCTGCTCCATGGAGCTAGTTAGTTAGTTAATTAGTTAGTTAGTTAGAACAACACTCGTTTATAACGATATAAAATATTCAGTCCCTTTCATGAAGTTATGACCGAGTTCGACTGTATTTTATTTGCTTCCTTTAGAGCCATGTATACATTAACCCTTTAAAGACAGAACGTAATCTGTTTTATATAAGGACTCAGTGCGTACCGCGCTGTAAGCACTCTCCACTTCGGTTATAAAAACCAGTCTCTTAATGTTTTATAAGGCAAAACTTGCTGTTTGTTCTGAGATCCGTACAAAACACATAAACGCAATGTGGGCACCACGTAGAATTTTTTAATGTTAAACCTGGCGGTACGTAAAGTTACCGCTAGGCTTTAAAAGTTTAAGTCACCATATCTGTAAGCAAGAGAGCACACTGTTTACTTGCAACTAAGGATAAACTGCGAGATTTGATGTTATTACAACGCTGCTGATAAAGATTCAAGTCTTTTGAGTTATAACGCCGCGTCGACTCGTAAATACTTGCCGGTGTGTCGAAACAGCGATGTTCTTTCTTTTTCAGGGTCGAGCAGTCCAAGAAAGCCTCCTCTTTTTGGGTTGCCTCACCCTGAAGAGGAAAGCACTACTCCGATGGCTACTTACCGTCGACACAGCGTGATATCCTAGAGGACTTGAATTTAAATGTAAATGATTGAAATCAAGTATAACTGTAGGTATAGGGCCCCTGTTTTTAGTCTGTCAGGACGATGGATGTGAAGACTTTTGTCTCGTGGCATATTATGGCTTATAGTGTGATATGTGTACTGACGTTTCGGAGGATACTTTATCATCAGATTTTATTTTGGGTTTGACATAAAAACGGTGTACGCGTATATTGTTTAGAAATTCAGCTGTAAAAGTCACAGACATTTAAAGAGTCGCGGATAAAAATATGGCAACAAATTTCACGTGTAGATTCTCTATTTGTGTTTTTCACATAGAACTAAATCTACCGCATATCGTATTGATATTATTGCAGATGGCTGTTCAGAACTTGATTTGGTATTGTCAATGCACTTAACCCGTCTCTCTGCAGTGTTTGTCGGTCATGTGCATTAACTTTTTAAAGCCTACTGGCTACTTGATGCAACAATAGGTTTAACTTGCAAAAATTCTACGTTCTGCCCGCACAGTGCATTTATGTGTTTTGTGTGGATCTCAGAACAAACAGCAATTATTTCCCTATACAGCATTAACTGACTGGTTTTTATAACCGAGACGGAGTGTGTTTACTGCGTGGTAAGAACTGGATCTTTAAATAAAACAGTTCATGCTTCGTTGTAAAGGGTTAATGTGTTGCTGCATCAACTGTGCAGCGATGTGAACGATTTTTTGTTACTGCATTCCGTTGTGTGTGTGTGTGTGTGCGTGCATGTTTGTGCGCGCGCGCGTGTGCGTGCGTGTGTGCTGTATATGCACTATATATATGCACATGCATGCGCACACAGTATTTGTATTTATACACTACGCTATTTTTTATTATGGTGGATTTTTGTGCATGCTGGAATCAATATTGTGTCCCATTAAATTACTGTCAGCCTTATTTTTAATATATGTTTATTTGTATTTTAATATCACTGAAATGAACACGTTGTTGGTGTTCAAAGGAGAATGTCATTATTATATTATCATAAAGTTAATGTTAAGGGTTATAACCGTTGGAAAGGGTTATTACTTTAATTAGGAAAGTCGAAGTTAACCTTTTAAAGCCTAGCGGTAAATTTACGCACCACCAGGTTTAACATTAAAAAATTCTACGTGGTGCCCACATTGGGTTTATGTGTTTTGTACGGATCTCAGCACAAACAGCAACTTTTGCCTTATAAAACATTAAGAGACTGGTTTTTATAACCGAAGTGTAGAGTGTTTGCAGCGCGGTACGCTCTGAGTCCTTATATAAAACATACGCTTCGTCTTTAAAGGGTTAATTTACGATATGTAGCCATAGAGAATGTGGACATCGCGAGGGAAGTCAGTGGCATTCCGTACTTAATACAGCAGGTCAGTATCGTAGCAAGGGGTAAGAGAGGTTAAAGGACCAGAGAACAAGAGGGAGTTTCTTTTTGTGATCGGATAGACAGACAATTGAAGGGCGAGAAAAATAGATGTCAGCAAAAGATAGGATATGGCTGTAAATTGGTAAAAAGGGGACTTCAGTTTGTCACACTTTTGTCGTGTCAAAATTAACGGGGTTTTAGAGTTTGTTAGAACAGTCAAAATTCGAGGGTTTGACACTTTTCGAGATGCAAATCACGAGGGAGTGCACACCTTGTTGGTTACGGAAAGACATTAACATTTTTCAGTAGAGAGGCTTATAGGGGGTTTACATATATTAGGATAAAGGGATAATACGTCAGACTTTAGGAACCAATTGGGAGTTAAGATTCAATATTTTAAACTTTTCAACCTATTGGGGAATTGATAAATTTACATAAGGCTAATCAGAGCAGTTAAGAAAATTAGAGTAGGGAAGATTTTGAACAAGGGAACCAGGTTTGCTTACCATAGCGACCGACTCACAAGTTTTTTCGACTGTCGTAGTGGGAAGACCCATATTTGTATGTCTCCTAATTTTCGGACTTTTACAGACAAAATTCATCAATTAGAAATTATTCAGTATTACGCGGGGTACGGAGATTTAGTGTTGTAAATTGGATTTAAGTGGTGCATACCGGTTTTGGACATATAAATGACTAAACTAACCAATCACGGCCATGAAATGAAAACAAAAACAACTTGATCAGTGCTAGGTCTTATCATTTTAACCCTTTAAAGATGAAGCGTATCTGTTTTATATAAGGACTCAGTGCGTACCGCGCTGTAAACACTCTCCACTTCGGTTATAAAAACCAGTCTCTTAATGTTTTATAAGGCAAAAGTTGCTGTTTGTTCTGAGATCCGTACAAAACACATAAACGCAATGTGGGCACCACGTAGAATGTTTTAATGTTAAACCTGGTGGTATGCAAAGTTACCGCTAGGCTTTGAAAGGTTAATGAGAACATGTAAATACATAGCGCCCGGTTACTTACAATAAATCAAATAATTCAGATTACCCATCAAGCCCAAATCATTGTATTGGCTCTCCATTGCTTCTCACAACGCTCAAACCACGATATCCTTGTAAAGTAGGTCTGATGTCTATCGACTGAGTGGGCAAAGGTTCCGGACGGTTACAGAGTAAGCTTTTGAAGGTACGGCTCCATTTATTCTTAACCTCGACTCTAGATGGAGGTGTCAGTAGATGGGAACATTTTAGAATTTTTATAGTTTTATATAGTTAAGAGTGAAGTGTGAAATTATTTATAGAATTTTAGAGTGATGCACATGAACTACAAAATGAACTGGACGGATATAAAATTTTGTAAAGAATTATAATGGTACAGAATACAAGATAATGAAGAGGAAGACTGTAAGATACAGAGAGTAAAGAGGTAATTGGCTAGAACATTTGGAATGATGTTTGATTTGTAAGGTTTGCAGGGATTTTTTTTAATATTGACAAATACAGGTAGTAGATTGAAGTATAGGATGTTTGAAAATATTATATTCAATACTAGACATAAAGTCTCCAAACTGCGAAGAACGCGGTAGTTAAGAGGAGGCCGTGTTCTATACAAGTTGACTTAACTGGTACGTGTTTAAAATATGAAATTAGCTATTGATGTTAGAATTTATATAAATATACAGGAGTGTACAATTCTCATAAGCCTTCGCGTGTACGGTAATGAACGGCATTATAATGTAGGCACGTAAACTTGTAGTACAAATTAAATTATATGGGTGGAAACCAATGTTCATGGTATAACAGTCTAAATTTGTTTTACCCACCTATAAACATGACAGGCTGTATGATGTAATCTTGCCTGCACTTGCGCTAAGAGGGTGTGTGCATGTAATCTGCTTTAGTCATTTCAATAGCATCCTTATTCACCTCTCACTGACAGGAGAAGCACCGTGTTAGGGCAAGAATGGTATAAAGCTCGAGAAAGGAGGCATATGCCATCAACTTGTATGTATGAAACTCTACGCATTTTTGGTACCAGATGCAGATGAATGATCGGCAAAAATTCTGATGATTATTCGTGGTTACAAGTGTCAGATATGGTACAATGAGAAACCGTACTCAGCCAAAGTTACTGGGGAACAAGTGAAGATCGTATGGGCAGGGAACATAGCACGCATACATAGGCAGATGATAAATGAGTATAACATTAGTTAAGTAAAGCTAAAGGTAAAGTTAAATATTACCCTAGAGCAGACCTTGAAGGCCCAGAGGGTGAGTAGAGATATTGTTGTACTCTTTCTTTAACCTTGTCTGTAGATGAGGGTGGGTGGTTAACGCCACGCCCCGGCCGGCCTACCTCCGGGAAAGACCCGGTAACCATTGTACAGGAGGCTGGGGAGGCCCCAGGGCCGGTTTGAACGGAAAATCTCCCCCCGACCGGGATTCGATCCCCGGACCGGCCAGCCCGTAGCGAGTCGCTATACCGACTGAGCTATCCCGGCCCACTGACATCAGTTGGGATAGCTGGAAGTATATTGAGACTGGATATTGTTACCACAAACATAATATCAGGTACTGAAGCGAGTGATTAAGGGGCAGGTAAGCGGGGTTCGGTTCCAGACGAGGTACAGATTTTTATCTTTCAGAGACACGTAAAATAGCTTTGAAGCTTACCGAACCGTCAGTTCGATAAGTACCCGGGACGTCTAACCCTTTAACCTTTTACAGCCTAGCGGTAACTTTACGTACCACCAGGTTTAACATTAAAAATTACGACGTGGTTCCCACATTGCGTTTATGTGTTTTGTACGGATCTCAGAACAAACAGCAACTTTTGCCTTATAAAGCATTAAGAGATTGGTTTTTATAACCGAAGTGGAGAGTGTTTACAGCGCGGTACGCACTGAGTCCTTATATAAAACAAATACTCTTGGTCTTTAAAGGGTTAAAGAGTAAAAATTGGAAGTACATTTCTATCTAATGTTCTCAGGTTTGCGAAGAGTATTCCTTTGTGGAACGTTCGCGTGCTTTGCCCATTTGTCTGTCTGGTAAGAGCAACGTGTAGATGAAGATGAATATGGAGCATTGGTGGAAAGGTAGTGACAGGAGAAAACCGAATTACTCGGAGAAATATATTTGAGTGCCACTCTGTCCACCACAAATGTCACAAGGGATCCAACCCGGGCCTCCGCGGTGAGAGGCCGGATCCTAACGGCGCTTTAAAGAGGAAAATCAACCTGAATTATATCTAAAGATTTAGCTCGTACCGCCCAGTAAGCACATTCCGTCTGGGTTATAAAACCAGTCAGTTAATGGTGTATAGGGAAATAATCGCTGTTTGTTCTGAGATCCATACACAAGCACATAAATACACTGTGTGGGCAGAACGTATATTTAAAGATTCAGTCCGTACCGCGCAGTAAACACCCTCCGTCTCGGTTATAAAAACCAGTCAGTTGATGCCGTATAGGGAAATAACCGCTGTTTGTTCTGAGATCCATACAAAACATATAAAAATACTGCGGGGCAGTATGCAGAATTTTTGAATGTCAAACCTGGTGGTATATAAAGTAGCCACTGGGCGTTAAAGGCTTAACAGCCTCTTAGAATAGGAGTTTGCAGGCTCTTGTGAAAACGATAATGAAATTTTGGGTTGCACATAATGCAGGGAATTTCCTTACTGGCGGAGAAAATAAACTTCCCGAGAAAGATAATGGTCCAAGGAGTCAGTTAGTTGTATGTTACACTTTTGCAGGTATAAATACTTATATGCTCACCATATTTACCGGCTTAGTAGCGGGGCCTTCAACACGATAATGAATTTTTTGGTACTATATAATGAGGTGGGGTTTCTGGAGTAGGTGAGCAGCTGTTTGCTTCTCAAGAAGTACTACGCACCATGCAGTTAGTGAAATATAATGAGGCCACGGAAAGATGTCGCACAATTCGACTTTCTCCATATCACCTTCCAGCTATTACACTCCACCTGCAGGGTAATTCCCCTGCAGTCGTCTGGCCATTCCGTTCACACGAATCTTGTTAATGATTAAGTGATAACATTTGATATTGACAAACGCTTTGGGCTGGTTGTCTTAAGCCAGAGAGGCTGGAGAGGAATGCAAAAGCGGGCAAAGAATGGAAGCGATAAGAGACATCTTCACCACCGCACATCAGAATTCTTTCCTTGGCTTTTGTGTACTTTCTGGAGAATGGAAGTGCGAAGTTTGTATACAAGGAAGCAGCGTACTTGGAGAGGCGACGGCAAAGTAAGGGAGAGCGAGAAGTAGTTTTAGATGGAGAGAGGTAAGAGCGAGAGAGGAAGATGTAATGGTGAAAGAGGGAATGATAAAGGGAGACTGTGTGAGAGACAGCCAATGAGGGACGGAGAAGTTCTTTCAGTGAGGAATAACATTGTGTTCATTCAGTTCTGCTAAAAGCATTCGTACTGCATATGGGACAGGTACATTTGTGTTCCTCTCAAAGTGCTATTATGGTGATCAAATCATGGCGGATGAGAGGGTCAGGGTGTGTGGAAAGTGTGGGGGGGGGGGGGGGAGACCTGAAATACGTGCAGGGTTTTGGTGGGAAACATTAACCTTTTAAAGCGTAGTGGTAACTTTACATACCACCAGGTTTAACATCAAAAAATTCTACGTGGTGCCCACATTGCGTTTATGTGTTTTGTACGGATCTCAGAACAAACAGAAACTTTTGCCTTATAAAACATTAAGAGGTTGGTTTTTATAACCGAAGTGGAGAGTGTTTACAGCGCGGTACGCGCTGAGTCCTTATATAAAACAGATACGCTTCGTCTTTAAAGGGTTAAGGAAAGAGAGATTAATTCAGGCTGTAGTCACAGATGGAAGAATAATATTAACATGAATCTTTAAGCAATGGCGTGGCAGGACGAAGAGTGGGAGTCATCATGCCCAGGATAGGGACAAGTTGCGGTCTTTTTCTGAACACGATGATGTTGATATTTTAGTGACCAGCTGAGCAATCATTGACTTCTCAAGGACGATGCTCTATGAATCATTTCGTTATGGGAGAGGAGCGTCGCTGTATCATGAGCAATGCTATATTCCTAGGCTAGTGATGAGTTATATACATTCGCGGACCCGATAGCATGACGTAGTGGGTATAGCGATTAGAACACGGTCTGGTCGAAACAGAAATGGTTTCTGTGCGAATTTCTGAGGTGGAAAATATTTGGTGTTACGTTTTGAAATGTTATGTGGCAACACATTCAGAAAAGTGTGAAGTTTTTAACGTGTATCTTAGTATAATGTAACACATCTGCGCCGATCCCAGTGGCCGCGCGGTCTAAGGCGTAGGTCTGCGGCCGAGCGCTTGCTGGGATCGTGGGTTCGAATCCCACCGGGGGCATGGATTTTTGTCTCTTGTGAGTCTTTGTGTTGTCAGGTAGAGGCCTCTGCGACGAGCCGATCCCTCGTCCAGAGGAGTCCTACTGACTGTGGTGTGTGTCTGATTGTGATCAAGTGAAAATAAACAACCTCGACACCTGCTGTGAACAAGTAGGTAGAAGAGGTAAGGACTACGAAACGAAGAATGTAAAACGTGTAGTTGTCGCGAAAAAGACATTTGTAATCATCATCATCATCATCATCATCATCCGTAATCCTGTTATTATATTATGCATTCATTTTGCACCAATACATAAGCTGATGTAGTATATTTCGTACATATTAACAGCAAGCAGGTAAACATCTGTTGTGAGGGGCTACGTACGTCATTAGTATAGGCTACATATATATTTTATTCTGTGGGGTTGGACTGTAATGGAAGTTACACGTATGGCTACCTTACGAATCTTTTATTACACACCGACAAACTTTAAGACATTTGGCGTTTGTGTTAATGAAAAATATATGCGGGAAGACACTTAAATATTCTCGGGAGATTAACTTGTCTACATTTCGGATTAAAACCAACTTTTCAGGAACTTCCTGTGTCCCCATCAACAAAGTCGGTAGGTTCACGGGGACCAAAATGGTGGAGACAGATGAACTGCCCAGGACTTGGGTGTTGACTCATTCCTGTATCAGCTGTTTACTCTTACAAGGATTTCGGTACATTCGTTTACAGTGAAGGCCGCATGCGTGAGAACTACAGTTTATACCTATTAATATACAGGGTGGCGCAAATTCACTTAACGCTCGATGTTTAGCGAAATATAGGGCTGTGTAAAGTGACTTTTGTAGGTTGGGATAGTGTAGTCGGGTACAACGACTCGTTACGGGCTGGACGGTTCGGGGATCGAATCCCAGTGGGGCGAGATTTTCCGCACCCGTCCAGACCGGCCCTGGGGCCCACCCAACCCCTTGTAAAATAGGTACCGGGTCTTTCCCGGGGGTAAAGCGGCCTGGACGTGGAGATATCCACCCCACCCCTTCTAGCACCCAGGCTAAAGAAAGGGTAGAGCTAGACGTCTACCCCCCTTGAGCTTTAGGCCTTTATAGGGTTCCCCCACGTGACTTTTGCACCACTCTTTATAATTCTTCTTAGTCTGATTTTTACGGGTTGTATATAACCAGGGAATTAGGAAAACCGAAACTACACATTTTTGTTTATTCTTCCGCGGTTCTAGTGTATTGGTACTTACTTGAATCTGTCTTGCATTTCTGTGATCCTCTCCCGAACCGCCTGTATGAAGTCGTCATGCCCCGCTATCTGGCTGGTAACCACAGAGAACTGGTGCCACTTGTACCGCTCTAGGATACTCAACATGGCGGCGGTTTGGTGTTCCAAAGAAGGAGCAAGTTGCAGCTGAAGACTCGACTGTGACGCCCTCTAAAAACACGAAAGCCACAGTCATTTCTGATAGACCAAGGTGACAAATTAGAAGAAGGTTTTCAACTCCCAAAACATAGAACCTGACTGTCATCTTATTGTAACGGTACAGTTCATTTGTTAGTTTTTGGCCGCTTAAGATGTAACGGAGCTGATGAACGTGCTGTTCTGCACCTGACGTGGCAAGGACAGATATTTGTTTCGTTTTCATCAGCCAATCCGCTGTCGCAGAAACAGCAGTGACTCGCTCCTAGCCTTCCGCTTGAAAATTTCATTGGCCACAAAATGATGTATTTTTTTTACACAATTTTCCTCTTGCATGATGGAGACGCATTTGCATCCATTCTTCACGTGCACAGTGGATGCAGATTAGTGGCCGCCTGCAAGGTCGCAGCCTCTTTACACTCGGGGAAAGACGCATTTGTACTCATTGGATAGGCGGCCGAATGGACCCAAAGTCGGTGTGACGCTCTCTGGAGGAGGTAAAACTGTCTTCCATCAGAAATCGAATCCCGGTTTCTCGTTTGTCCAGCCATGGGCTTAGTCAGCAGAACAGTAAATGGTACATATAAAGGTAATATTGGGGTGCTTTCGTGTAACCACTGTTGCAGTGGAAAAGCAATAAATATTACATATTGTGAGTGTGTGTCTGTAGCCTTAGTTATCCAGCATGCAAAGCGCATGCGCCGTATTGTATTGTCATCTGTGGCCTCTCTGGCTGTACCATATGTTTCCACTTTATCTCATAAACGGCACGATTTTCGGAAAAAAAAAGAAGTTATTGAACATAAAATGTGCATTTTGATTTTTCTCTACAACTTTTGCCAGAAACATTTCTCATTCTAAGAAGAAGTGAGCGAGATATTATAAATGTACGTACGTCTTCAGGTAAAGCAGATTTTAATGCAACTTGAATATCAGGTCTCTCCGGTGGGAGTGGAGTTCCATGAGGACAGACAGACGGACACAGCGAAACTAATGGTTACTCTTTACGCAATTTTGGGAACGCATCTAGTGAAGTGACTGAGCTGTCCTAGCCCACATTTCATCACATTAGAAGACTGTATTGGACGTAAGAAAGCGAAACACTAAGTTTAATGCTTTGATTTACAGTGAGATCTGTGTAAGGGAACTGACTCTGGTTTGTCTTCACATTACACTCTTTAACCCTTTAAAGACGAAGCGTATCTGTTTTATATAAGGACTCAGTGCGTACCGCGCTGTAAACACTCTACACTTCGGTTATAAAAACCAGTCTCTTAATGTTTTATAAGGCAAAAGTTGCTGTTTGTCCAGAGATCCGTACAAAACACATAAAGGCAAAGTGGGCACCACGTAGAATTTTTTAATGTTAAACCTGGTGGTACATAAAGTTACCGCTAGGCTTTAAAAGGTTAATTTTAACTAACTCCATGGAACAGGTTCCTCGAAAAGATAATATTCCCAGACAGTGAAGAAATTCCCCATGTTACGCGGAACCCAGAATTTCATTACCGTGTTCACAAGAACCTTACCAGTTTTCTCTCTCGTGACCCAGATTCATCCAGCCCACGTCCTCGTATTCTATTTCTTTAAGAATTGTTTTCATATTATCCTTCCATCACTTCTTACCGACTTATTCGTTAGCGCTCTAGTGTTCCAGCTCCTTCTATCCCTACTTCCACACCAATTTTCTTCTTTTTCACACACGTGTTTGTATTATTATTATCATCATCATTATCATCTGATGTATACCTACTCTCCCAAGTGGTCTCTTTCCTTCAGGTTTCTCCACAAAACATCTTTTTATGAAGATTAAACTAACTAATTTTTAGTTTTATTCGTTTGAAAATTAATGTACTTCTTTGTGTAGACCTTGTGTAATGAATTTTCTGATTAAAAATGAAATAACGTGCAGCGCATGCTCCATCCTGCACACGTTCCCACGTCGAGATATTGTTTTTGTACTGTGTTGTTCATTGCTGAATACAGAATAGAGGTGGAGGGGGCGCGGGGGGGGGCGTCAGACCATTCTAACTCTGCGTCCAGGGATGATCTACGGTATTGTGCGTTTGTTCATTACTTAACTCTGTTTTCAACAGAGCTTTTTCCATTAACAGTCGAACACATATTGCTGGTCAGCAGAACATCTCAAGCTGGGTAGAGTTTTATACAAAATGCTATCGATTTTTAATATGTTACTCAATTCAAACACGCACTTGCTAATGTCCAGTTTTAATTGAGCACTCAGTTGTTCTTCTGTTAAAAAATTCCCTCGCAGTCTATGAAACACACTGTTTTTTTTAAGTTCGAAATTTCAACGTGTCCTGTCCGCCTTGCAGCGTGACCGTCGTGGAAAAGTACCGGTAAAGTTAAAGCTGTGAATGTGCTCGCTGTGAAGACGTATGAAATATGGAGGTATAGCTCCAATCATTCGTAGCCTTGGTGCTAGATGTAGTTGATCACCTTCACGCACCGGTCGCTTTCGCCCCGGAAAAGAAGTATTCTGCTGTGAATAAATGGGACGTTAAGAGGGCCCCAGAGACACTCTGAACTCTTTGGAGGAGACAAATGTCTCTTGTTACTACCGAGATTCAAATCGCAGTCCCTTTCTTATCGAATCCTTATCCTAGTCACTGTAGTAACTGAGATCTGGTGGCTTCCGTGTTAACGATGTGTCATTTAAATTAATTATAACACACTAAATGGGAATGATCCATTGAAAATTTATATTGGACGTCCTGTTAATGAAAGTACTTGCACATGTTGAGGCCGTCTGTTGGTTAACGCCATCTACTTGCCATCTACAATTTCTCATATGTGAAAGTATGTATATGTCCGTGTCTTCTGCTGATTAACACCGTCTACCAGACGCTTGAAGTTTTGTGATACGTGAAGGTTCGTACATGTTGGGTTCACCTCATGAATACCGCCACATTTAACACACCGAAAGTCTGTTACAATTGAAACTATGTACATGTCGAAGCCTTCATCATTACATAGCCTGTTTCTTTTTTTGGGGGGGGGGGGGAGGGGAAGGATTTCCGGGAAGAAATATTTGAAACACATTTTGAATACTTAGAATATAAAATTTTTCCAAATATTGGCTGTTACGGTTTTTATTTTCCAAATACTGTTTTAGGCTGCTTAAACTCATGCCCAAAAATATCAAATGGACCTTACTCACCCTTTCGAGACCCGAGTTGTCGGCATTCCAAGCAATCACAGGAATACCTACGTAGCCTGCAAGTTGCAGAAAGTACTGCGCAGACGCCGTTTCTCTTCCGTATGCTTCGTAGTTTGTGAGGAACAAGATGGCGGAGACGTTACTGGCGATGAATACTCTGCACAGATTGTTCAGAATATCTGAAACAAGGAGATTCTAATTTGTACCTTAGCTTATTTAATTTTGACATAAGTTAGGTACTGAACCCTCTGCATTTTTCGTCACCAGATATATTCAGGGAACAGCGGTCAGGCATTTTTTGTGAAATATATATATTTTAGCTTACTTTCTTTCTTAAGAGAAGTCGTTCCCTGTGTTATTTATAGTATAAATCAAGATAAAGTCCGTCTAAACACAAATATGTTCTATTTATTACAGAGAACAACATGTTTCGACCAAATTATGTCATCTTCAGGTTCACAATTGAAGAAATTTAACCTGAAGATGACGTGATTTGGTCGAAACATGTTGTTCTGTATAATAAATGGAACGTAGTTGTGTTTAGACGGAATTTATCTTGACTTTTTTGCTTTATTTCCCTTGAAAGAAAAAGCAGGGTTCTTTCTTTTAAAAAGAAAGAAATAGGGAAATGTACTCGTAGCTTAACAATTCTGGTGCATTCTCTCTGTTATTACTTTCTTTCCTTTCCTGTGGCGCAACAGCCCAAACCGGATTTAGGCCGCCGCTTTTGGAGGTTTCTAGATCACGCTCAGACACACCACAGTCAGTACGGCTCCTCTGGACGAGTGATCAGCCCGTCGCAGAGACCTCTACCTGACAACACACAAACACAAGAGACGTATCCATGCCCCCCCCCCCCACCCCGTGGGATTCGAACCCACGATCTCAGCAAGCGCTCGGCGGAAGGCCCACACCTTAGACCGCGCAGCTGCCGGAATCGGCTCTGTTGTCACACCGTTTAGTTCGTGTTTGTTAACTTCTGATCCTCTGTTGGCATTAACTACCGTAAAACAGATTATTGCAAGCAAAAGAGTGATAAAACTGTGATTCAGATGTATCCTTCCAGTGTTTGTACAGAACTAAGTCAGGGACGGAGTAATGTAAACTGAAAGATGTAAACGATTGAAGATACGACTCAATTAAAACATGTTGGTGAATAGACGTCAATGTTACATGATGTCGTTCTGTTTTAGTTTTATTTGTTCATACTGGCAAGAGCGAAATTAGAAAAAAAAATACCGAATGACCAGATAATCAATATCAAAGCTTCACGCTCCAATATTAAACGCACGTTTTATTTACGTAATATATGCTTCGAATTCGTATTGTAATAGAGGACTGTATTATCAGAATACAAGAGGTGTATATTGAATGAGGTCTGAAAGCAGCCAGTACATTATTTTGTGTTCGCATGCGAGTATGGATATTTTCGGAACCATTGTTGAATTTTGAAATTAAAAATTTCAGAAATATACACATAACTTCCCTCTTGTTTAATTTGCTCGAAAGCCGTCACACTTAGAGCAATATTTACTGAACGTAACGTGTGTGGTTTATTCGTGTCTACAAGTTTTGTTTCAGGAATTTGTCGCTTTGATTAATATTCAAATAGTTACAGTAGAGACGAACCTAGAAGAGGTGTGCACACATTTGTAAACGGCTTATTGATGTGTGTGTGTGTGTGTGTGTGTGTATCATATTTTGAATAAGCTGGTCGATTTTCACGAATCTTGGTATGAACCTTATCCCATCTCCTTACGTTTTTAATTTCCTACAATTAGTAACAATAACATGGCGGACAAGCGAATTTATTAGGCAGGAGCGACACAAGCACCACTGCATTTAGGACCCTGGATTTATGCATAATAGGCATAAAGGATCTTGGAAAGTATACGTAAATTTTATTAAGGTCATTTTATGACACTTATTACAGTGTATTTCAGTAGAATAAGTAACTAAACGCGTACATAAAAAAAACAATCCCATTACAGGTCTGACAGGCCCACAGGGTTCCAGGAGGTTGGGCTCCCAGATTTCTAGACAATCGGCTCATGAAGGTGGTAAGGTTGTGTCAGCCCTACGCACCGGTCGCCTTTACCCCCCCAGGAAATATTCCTGGTACTCATTTCTGTTAGAGGTTAGAAGAATAGAACCCGTCTTATCACGTTTTTTGTAAAGTTCCATTGGGCTTCACCGTTCTTTTCACTTGTGTACAATACTTAGATTTAGGTAGAATCCGCCATATCGTTACTAAGGTCTGTCAGTCAGCTAACTGGTTAACCTCATAGGCGACTATATAATTTTAATATTTTATGTACTATTATCTTTTTATGCTTTTATTTTAACAATTGCTATTTAATGGTCTTGTGATCTTCATAATGTATTTAACTGATCCTTCTTGATTGGTTAAGAAAACCGAAACATGTCGGACTGTAAATAACAAACGAAATAATGTAGTGTAGATTGTTGGTTTATTTTTTGTTTTTTAAGGTGCCGTTTTCGTAAAATGAATAAGTTGGCGGCCGTGTGAAAATTTCCTTAGATTTCCGTTTTATGATTACAAATAGTGATCCATTACAGCAGGCGTGTGAAAAACTTTGTAAACAGTTCGACGAAAAGTGTACTTAGTCATTATATATAAAACCTTATTTTGGGAGTTAATTTCAAAATTGGCGATAATGTGAAACTTTGAAGTTTTATGTCCAACAGACGAAACGCATAGATAATTTGTAATTTAAATCGTGAGCTGTTGACAAACGTAAAATATATTTGAAATTGTAAGTCTCTGTTGTATGCCTTCTACACGGGGATAATTCGAAAATGAAAGGCGAAAACGGAAAAATTTTAAGTCTGATTAAGCACTGCGATGTTTAAATTTCAAATTTTTATGAAAAAAATGTTATAAACTAAATAACGCAGTAGCTAAATAACTGGGTGACTAGATGGAACAGAAATCTGATTGAGGAAATGAAAGAATCAATCAGATAATGACGAAATCGCTTTTCCTCTTTTATGGAAACAGAAATGTCGTGACAGTATTCGCAAAACTCTCCAACTGTCTCTGTCTTCAGCCACATAAAACCATTCGTTACCAGTACATCATGTTTGTCTAAGATCAGTTTATATACCTGTGTCAAGGCTTAATTCTTCCTAGTGGTTTCTTCTAAGAAATTTTCCAAGTCAAAATTTTTAAGCGCAGATTATATCTCGCAGACATTCTACATGTTCAATACGTGTCGCTCTTCTTGATATTGTTAGGAATGATCTTACACGCAGATTCACATGTTGCAGCCCAGGAACTGCCGTCATTTTGACAATAGAAGAGGAATAGTAAGTGAACCCGAAACGTTTCTACCAATCTACAAATTTAAACGGGATCGCTACGTGAAAGTGAGTCGTATTTATAGCTTGGACTTTTGTAAGAATTATTGTGCGTCCTGTTGTTACTCTTTCATTATTCTGAAATTACAAAATTCTGGGAAAGCAATTCGGATGCAAGTTCGAGCTACCGTCAACATTTTAATTAACTTTGAGTAAATTACGAACAAATGAACACAAATTAAATGTTATTGTGTTGGTAACTTGCGGAGTATAAGAAAAGAAAAGAAGAGGGAACCCTGGTTTAGAAACGGAAATGACAAGGAAGACAAGATACGTATAAGGTGATATATTGGCGCGTTCGCTTGAATATTGTTGCAATTGGTACGCAACAATACCATCCCTTTGTCATTTTGACTTACACATATCGCTCTTAACAATGTGATAATTTGTGAAACCATTGTCATGGAAACACAACCATGCGTTCCCTGTATTGTTGCACTACATTTGTCACTACCGACGATATCAAGCACTTCTAGGTCTTCAGATAAAATGCCCTAAATTTTTGTGCTTTTCTAACCAAATTTGGAATTTCTCGACAGATTTACGTAAGAGTGTCCTAGTGTGTATTTTCATGACAGTCCGTTCAGTGTGAGCCACCCTGATATATGCGGACAGACGGACAGACATGATGAAGCTAGTAGTAATATAGCGACTAGGCTGTGGATGGTCGGGGTTTCGAATCCCGGCAGAGGGAAGAGATCTTTCGCTTCTTCATACCGTCCTGACAGTCTCTGGGGCACACCCAGTGTTTTTTAGTCGGTTCTGAGCCTCTTTACCGGGAGTAAAGCAGCCGGGCCGTCACCAAAACCACTTATCTTCATCTAGGGCTGAGGTTAAGAATGAGTGGAGCTGTTCCTCTACTTCCCTCATATGCCTTCAGGACCTCGACGGGGAAGACTTTACCTTTTTAACGCGCGTTCGCAAAATTGCGAAACGCGATTGTTAGCATCGTCATGTCTGTCTGTCTGTCTGTCCGTCCGTTTGTCCTTCCGTCCACAAGGAACAACTCTGTTCCCACTGAATGGATTTTCATGGAATTTATATTTCAGCATTTTTCGAAAATCTGTCAAGACAATTCAAGTTTGATAAAATTTGACAAGATCAAAGGGTACTTTACATTATGACATATTTTTTCGTACTATCTCTCTGAGTTCTCCAGAAAAAGTTGTAGAAGAACTCGAAACAGATTTTATGTTCGATACATTTTTTCAGAAATTCGTGTTGATTACGAGATAATGTGGAAAAACATGGTAAAATGAGGCAGACCACATATGGCAATACAATACTGTATAGAAAAGATGCATGCCGGGTAACTAAGACAAGAATACATACACACTTACTCGCAGTATTTGATATTTATTGCCTCACAATTAATTCCGTCTGATCTCAAGAAATGTTTTTCCGGCAGCACTTACAAGATCTGAGAAAATGCGCAACGACTTACCTGATAGTAAATTCTGTTTAGCGACATATTACGTCTAAAGAAGGATATGAGCAAACGAACGTTTTTCCTTTCCATGCAGCGTTTATATATAAAGTGTGAAAAAAGAGCAAATTAGCTGAAATATAATTTCTTTCAAAAACTGATACGTATCACTTGCGTTGTTGTCTGTAACAAATTTGCCCTAATGCAAGTACTAGTTCGTACCAACTAATGCACTGTTATTGCTGAAAATATTCTCACATTACAAAACTTTGTTATAAACTTTTGTAATTTAACCTTTTAAAGCCTAGCGGTGACTTTACGTACCACCAAGTTTAACATTTAAAAAATTCTACGTGGTGCCCACATTGCGTTTATGTGTTTTGTACGGATCTCAGAACAAACAGCAACTTTTGCCTTATAAAACATTAGGAGACTGGTTTTTATAACCGAAGTGGAGAGTGTTTACAGCGCGGTACGCACTGAGTCCTTATATAAAACAGATATGCTTCGTCTTTAAAGGGTTAAGAACGTGTGAACTAATAACAGCGCATTTGTTGGTATGAATTCGTAGTTGTTTAAAGACTACGCACGATATGAATAACGTAATTTTTACCATTAAGCACTGTTTTGGACCTCTCAGTATTCTTATGTAATTTAGCTGACAGTGACATGTAACTCAACAACATAGAGTGTTTCGTCTGCAAAACGGTTACGCGAATGCGCCACAATTTTATGATTACGTACACTGTATATCGTGTTTTACCTGTGTCTCTCTGTCTCTAGCAACATCTCCTGGTTAGCTTTTGCTGATACACGAAATTTGTTGTGGGGAAATAATTGGGCCGTAGAGGATTCGTTGATTCAAAATATGAATTACACATATCACTTCAATTGAAAAATTTTCATGCACTTTTAACCACCATAACTCTGTAGGGAATTTAATGGGTCCAGGCATTAATTTAATTTACACATGGGTTATTTTAATAACTCAGTTATTTGAAATTACATGAAACGGTTTGCATCGATACATTTAAGGTTTGTGACCCGTGTTTTGCTAACCATCTGCCCAGTCCTGTACCGCCATCATGATTTGCTTTTCTCAAGTTATCCGCTACATTAATGAATTGTGACGACCCTTGCACTGATTGCTTGATTCTGTCTCTAATTATTTACCTCTAATATGGGGTACGCGGTGGCGCAGTTGGTTGAAGCATTGCGCTACATGCCGGAAGGTCGCGGGTTCGATTCCAAATGGGGTTATTTGAATTTTTTAAAGACTTAATCCTTCCGGCCGCACATTGTCCCTGGCGTCTACTCATCCTCTAACAGAAATGAGTACATCATCATCATCATCAAGCAGTCATGGAGTTGGGCCACTTGTTGACCCGTTCCGGTCGCACTTATCGAGCAGTCTCTTCAGTGGTCTTCCTTGGTTCCTTCTGCCTTTTGGCGTGTAGTTTTTCATTATCCTGGGTACTCTGTTATGGGCCATTCTGTTCACATGGTGTATCCAATTTCTCGTGTATTCCTGTATTTTGTCCAAAACTGGGGTTATGTTTAATTCCTTTGCAATTTCTGTATTTGTCTTATGATGAGTAAACGCGAAGTAAAGGCGGCCGTTGCTTACGGCTGACAACTTTGCCACCTTCATGTGCCATTTTTCTATAAATTCTGCGAGCTTTAAACTTCTAGTCCCCTCAGGGCCTGTCCAGGCCTGTGCAGGATTTGCTTTACCTATACTGACAGTATAATGCAACTTGCACACGATAAGCCACGCGTATCTTTATTCCGAGAATTGAGAGAAAAGGTGACACTTAGAGCATTAGTGCGCCTCACACTTGTTATAGAAAATACTGAAAGTTTGTATGTTAAAACGATATACAGTGTGTACATTTTAAAAGTACGAGAATTTAACTGTCATTCCAGAAGTACAGCAATGTCAGTCTTACACTTTAATTAAAGACGTTATTTCAGACAATGCCTGCGTGTTTTAATAACAGCAAAGAAAGTATCAGATAAGCTTAGCCATGCAAAAAAAGACGGTGTCTTTTTTTTTGCTTGTGACTTAAATGATATAATTCTTTCCTTGTGTGTTCAGTTTTCCATACTTTAATTTTAGCTCATCTTTGCCCTCCCGTCCCAAAATCCCTGCTACCCTTTTTACTCGTTCTGGTTTACTTACTCTTTTGAATTTTAATTCCGCGCTGCCCCATCTACATTGTCATTATATTACTCTGTCTAATGAAATTATGGGGCGGGAAATGTAACTGGGCAGGATTTGTATTCCATGGAGTTCTGTGTCCGCATGCTTTAGTATTCTGCTGACGGAACAAATCCAGAGTTTTTATGGTATGTAGATGGAAATGTTATCATAAGCATAACAAAAAATTTATAAGCTTATATTAGAGGATTAATGTGTACTGTTCCCTCGTTATGTACGTCGGATATCACAGTAGTAGTAACGAACATCAGCAGAAGATGGCAGCAAGAAATGGCAGTGGAGGGTATGCTTGAGGTTATATTTGCTGTAGCCATATTGGCCGAAAAGTTTATAGTGTACCTCTAGATAGCAGCACCATTTAGTGCGTGCATGTAGTATGTTATGCTGTACAATTCAGTGTATATTTTAGTATAAACGTATCTGTCTTTACAGAAATTTCGAGTTACGGGGGTCAACCTCATCTATCTACGTTGCTTCGCCGAAAAAAGTGGAGTGGAATATCATTATGTACGCCTGTGTTGTGTGTCGTGTCGGACGGTACGCCCGGTACGTCACACATCACAGGGGAAGTCTGGTCGAGAATATTCAAGTTTTGTTAAAATCTGACAAGAATAACGGGTACCATATCGAGGTACATTTGTGATAATATCTCGCTGAATTTTTCTTAGAATTACAAATGTTTCACACAAAAGTTGTAGAGAAAATCAAAACGCACATTTTATGCTCAGTAACTTTTTTCTGAAAATCGTGCCGTTTATGAGATAATGTGGAAAATATGGTACAGCCAGACAGGCCACAGATGACAATATAACATGGCGCATGCGCTTTGCGTACTGGATAACTAAGGCTATAGACACACACTCAGAATATGTAACACTTACTGCTTTTCTACTGCAACAATGGTTACACGAACGCGCCTCATTGTTATGCAATATGTACATTGCGTGTGTTGTTTGGTTATATTGGCATTGTTCTTGCTTTATAGAGTACACAATAGGAAACGCAACGTTATAGGACAGCCAACAGTGTTTGTTTCTTTCACCATTTCGCGATGATAGGGATATTGTAAACATTTGATCTCTCCTGTATGAATCTGGCTGATGCTCTGAGAAGGTTTAGTAGTGTTACTACTTATTATAGGTAAACAAACTGTGAAATAAGACCAGACTGTAAGCGAATTTTGTTGTCGAAAGTCGTTATTTTTTTTAATTCTGGAGGTCTGACGCTAAATAAAAAACAGGTGTACAATTGTCCCTGTCCGCGCAATAAGGTCATATACGGGAAGTGGATTTATAGCTCCACCCATTCTTAACCTTTACACTAGAGGATGGTGTGGTGAGCTTCATGCTGTGGCCGCTTTACCCCCTGGAAAGAACCCCATTACCGATTTAATAGGAGACTGTTTGGGCCACAGAACCAGTCTGGATATTTTGTATAAAATCGGTATTTTTTGCCCTCTCCGGGAATCGAACTGTGATTTTTCCGTGATCCATCTCGTATAGTAGCCGCTATATTGATATATTTTTCGGGCTCCGAAATAAAGAATAAACACGCAGTCCTTAGTTTGGTGTTGATGAATTATCCAAGATTTGTGGAATGTTACTGCGTGTCGATTGGTATGTAGAGTTACATTCCAGACGATATTAGGATGTCTTGAAGTTGAGTCACCCTGATTTGACTGCTTGACCGTGAAAATGGAGGCACTGCAGTCCCTCGAAACGTAACAGTGTACCAATCAACGCCGCGTAGCATCCGAAAGTAGTTTGCCTTTAGTTCACCCTTACACTCGCATCTCTCCGTGGTAGCTAACACTGCGCCCCGTTTGCTGTGACCAACCACTCTCTACGCACTCAACTAATGGACTTTGGGCCTCAGTCCCTGTCATCACCCTTTGCACAAAGCGTCATCTCTGTTCTTCCGTAATCATAACAAAGCCTGAATGCGCGTGAAAAGTTCGGAATGGGGACACTAGACGCTGGAATCAGCTGCGTTTAAATTTGTCTAGAACAGGTGTGCTTTAAGTCATGTTCACTGACCCAATACTCTGTTCTCTGACGTATCTGTCCACTCAGACGTTCGCCACGGTTATACATTTCCATTCACACACTTAAATTTTGATTACCCCATTTCTAAACCACTCAGTCACGTCTCTCTCATTTTTTTGGCCGCTTTCGCAAAACTTCGAAAAGCGATTATTAGTTTCGCCATTTCTGTCCGTCTTGTCTGTCCGCGTAGAGGAACTCGGGTCCCACTGAACGGATTTTTATGAAATTTGATATTTGAAGATTTTTTTTTCGAAAATTTGTCGAGAAAATTCAATTTTGATTAAAATCTGACAAGAATAACGGTTACTTTACATGAAGAACTGTGTGCATTTATGATAATATCTCGCTGAATTCTTCTTAGAATGAGATATGTTTCATACAAAAGCTGTAGGAAAAATAAAAAAAAATTTTTATGTTCCATAACTTTTCAGAAAACCGTGCCGTTTATGAGATAAAGTAGAAAAATATGGTACAGCAAAACAGGCCACAGATGACAATATCATACTGCGCATGCGCTATGCATGCCGGATAACTAAGACAAGAACACAGACACACACTCAGGATACGTAATACTTACTGCTTTTCCACGGCAACACAAACTAAAGCACTGACCCACATGTGAAGGTAAAGCGGTCGCTGTCCGCGCTGTGAAGGCATATACGTAGAGCGCAACATAGGAACCCCTGCGATTTTCCACACATTGTTGGTACATATATATATACACGATTCATGTAATTTTCACAATCAACATTGATTACTGCCCTCACTTCATTTCCCGGCTGTCTGTATAACGGTTATACTGTTCTCTGTGAAGCAGATACTGAAGTTCGATATATAATTTAGATGAACGTACTGTCCACCTTAACCCTTTAGAGACGAAGCGTATCTGTTTTATATAAGGACTCAGTGCGTACCGCGCTGTAAACACTCTCCACTTCGGTTATAAAAACCAGTCTCTTAATGTTTTGTAAGGCAAAAGTTGCGGTTTGTTCTGAGATCCGTACAAAACACATAAACGCAATGTGGGCACCACGTAGAATTTTTTAGTGTTAAACCTGGTGGTACGTAAAGTTACCGCTAGGCTTCAAAAGGTTAATATTATTCCACCGATGCTCCGTAATTATCTTTCTCTTAATACAACACTTACTGGAAGGACAAGCGGGCGAAGCCTGGCTACCTTCAAACGAAGTACTGCTATTTCGGATATCGATGAACATTGGATATAAAAGTCATGTCACTTTCTGTCTTGAAGGTGTTTAAATATTGTCACAGAACGCAATACAGTCACAGTCAAATATCAGTGCGCCAAGCGGTATTCTATCCATCGATCCCCCGATATAAGCAGCCATACTTTATAAGGGACGCCTACCGCTGTTTGCCCTATTCATATCTACACCACTTTGAGTTGCTGCTAATGCCTTTTAGTTAATGAAAGTGAACGTGCATTTCGGTAAGGCTTGGTGGTTATTCTGGGCAGCCTGCGCGTTAGTTACTCCGTGGCTGGTCTGTCTCTCAGTTTCCAAGCAGAACACACATTAATAACTTGAAACACTCCTCCTGTGTAACAGGAATTTGCAAGGCAGCTGAACGGACTGCCTGTGGGCATTAATAACAGGTGGAACAACACTGTGCTGTTTATACGTCCGACATTAAAGCAGTGTTTCATCTTGTGCCTACATAGCTTAGTCCGTATAGTGACTGCGTTGTGAATTCGGTGTTCGGGGAGCAACGGCGACAGGAATTATTGTGTTGGATGTTACGTCCATACAGGCTGCGGGATTCACAGTGTTCTGTCCATTGGATGCCGATGAGGGTGGCCACTGACATGAATCTAGTGCTGAAGGTTATGTACGGAGCTGCCTTACCCCTTATCCCATATACATATTGACCTTCATGGCCTTAACAGAAGAATAAGTTTAGATTTTTTATGGTCCTGTAGAATAAATTTCATTTTGTAGCTCGATATATCGAATATTCTGCTCCGACATTACGTTTTACGCTTCATGTCGATATAGTTGTGATTGTCATTAATAACGGCCTGTATCAATGATGTCGTCCGCTCTAGGGCGAGCAGTTCGGTGAAAAATTTCCTTACTGTAGGTTATAATAATTTTCTTTTCTTTTATTGTTTCTTTTATGTATTTCTCTTTTCTTTCGTCATCCATTCGACTCGGAAATCCATAATTTTGGTGGTATTTTCCTGAAATACGTTCGTAATGTCAAAACAAACAAGTGCTTAGGTAGTCTATTTGTGTATGTAATTTACAGGGTATTATCCTACGTATTTATTTATTTGCCCAAAAAGCATGTAAATTTCTACTCTACTACACCGACCAGATTACGGGCTGGACAAACGGCGAATGAAGTTTCGATCCCCGGCACATGCAAGAGACTTTTATTTTGTGAGTTTCAATATTTTCGCGACGGTATATCTTCTTTTGGGCTACATCTTTGCGTCAGTGAGTAATCGGATACGGACGTTTCGAAGGAAACCACCGCGTTCATCTTCAAGGGCCAGCAAGTCGTGGGGGCAATAACTGCCGTGCTTTATCAAAAGAACTAAAGCCCAAATGTAAACGGTATTTGGCATTAAGCTGTCCCGCAAAGCTGGAGAAATTTAATTTTTATCAGTTCTATATATATATATTCACACACACACACACACACACACACACACACACATACACAAACACACATATATATATATATATATATACATTGTAGTTTACGTGGAGATCAGAACAAAAAATTTATCGTGTTTAATAAAATCGATTAGTAGCACAACAAAGTTTTGCACCGCGGAAATACAGACATATGGAACGCGGTAGGTTCCATCTGTGAACATTTCATATGTATCGTATTTTTTTAGAAGAAAGAAAGGTGCTTTTGTCTGTGTTGTGTAATACATATATGGTGTTCATCAGGGGAATATACGAACATCGTGTTGAATGAGGACGCAGAATTGCAAGGATTACCACTGCAATAGTTACAGAGCCTAATGCAATTAGGGGTTGGAATAGCACAATTAATATAGCGAATAAGCTACAGGCTGGACGATCCGGGGTTTGATTCCCGCCTGGAGAACGGGATGTTTTCTTCCTCAAAACATCCAGACCGGCTCTGGAGACAACCTAGTCTTTTCTAATGGCCGGGGGTTCTTTTCCCTAAGGAAAAGCGGGCGTGGCGTGAGGTTCACGTCTCATCTACGCCTAGTGGTCGAACGGTGTTCAGAACTAAGGAATTCAATTAGCTATTTTCAGGTTTCGCTAACAAAATTTGTTTTCTGGTAATTATACTTTATCAAACTGTAAGGCATGGGACCACTTGGGAGACCTAGTCGCAGATTATTCAATTGGATTTTATATAGGCAGGGCTCCAGGGCCTTTACTGCATTTCTGTGGCTGAGAATACCTTCCAGTATGAACTGGTGTGTATTCTGAGATACTTGGGATGAAGTTAGTGAATTTGTTAGCTTTATTTTGTATTGCTTATACCGTGCATTGTAGCTTATGCGATCACACAACACTCAGTCCGGCTAAATGCACTCTGTTTTTTTTTTTGCGTTTTATATAATACGCTCTCTTGTTAATCAATCCAACATGTTTCGATCACTCATGGAATCATCATCAGGGATGCGTCTAAAAGTAAGATTTCACAAAGCATAACTAACAATGTATATATCTCTATGGAGCAGAGTCCTTCTTGAAAAGATACCGGGTCCTCAACTAGTCAAGAAATTCCCCGCATTTTGTGGAACCCAAAAGTTCATTACCGCATCTAAAAGAGCCCGCCACCTGTCACTAACAATGTATATACATATTAAAAAGATATAAAATGTATAAAAATGTGATGAGTTAATCTGCAGGCGATTTTGTGGTGGATCCCTGGTGTGCTGTGTACTGGAGATGCCTGCTTATGTGAGGATGAAGGAGACAGTACTGTATTAAAAATAAAATTTTTTGTGTATATAGGCGAGACGGATTGTGTTTACTGTTCGGTACGAACTTAATATATATATATAATTCAGTGTGGTGATGGTTTTATGGACTTATCCATCGTCTGAAAAGTAAAATATTAAAATTAATGGAGGCTTGCTCTGTCTAAGGGGCCCAACTGAGTAGGTGTTCTTCTCTTCTCCCCCTCCATTCACCTGAAGACGGAAGCAGAGACAGCTTCCGAAACGTCGTGATTTTAATTTCTAATATTTTACTCTTCGGACGATGGATAAAGTCCATAAAACCATCACCACACAATATTACACACCATCGTCAAAACCTTTTAGAATTTATCTACATAATTCAAGTTAATCTTAGTCTTTAAAGGGGCAGTGAGTCCTGCTTGTTTGCTTCTGTGATTTATGGCACGCCGTGTTATTTTAACGAGATACTTCCTGTCTTTGTCACTGCAGCAGTGAAGAGAAAATCGTCCCTCGCCGGTATCCACTACGTTTATTTCATTCACAATCAGAGCAGCTTGGCGTAAAAGCCAGCGCTTAGTCTTTGATAGAGATCAAAAAGATGATTAAAGTTTTGAACGTCATCCAAATAAAAAGGTGTTTTTGATGTCTGAGCAAAACACGAGTAAATATATGGTGAAATGTGGTGTCAGAAATAGGAAGGCTGGTTTTGCTATATGATGCTGGAAGTGGTGCTGTGAAGAAACTGAAACGAGCAAAATTTCAACGCCATAAATAATGTAAATAGTATGGCTATTGTTGTAAAATGCTAAGGGGGTTGGAACGGAAATAGATGAAAGGGACAAGAAGTATATACAAGTATTTATGTTTCGTGTCTAGAATGTAAGACAGGAACATAATGTGAAGCCATCTGCAATAGTCTTGCAAAATGTGATAAATGAAGGTACTTTAGAAGGATAAAATAAAGAAGAAATTAGAACTGAAATAAAGTAAAGGTAAAATATTGTCCATGTCCACGCCATTAACTCTTTAAAGACGAAGCGTATCTGTTTTATATAAGGACTCAGTGCGTACCGCGCTGTAAACACTCTCCACTTCGGTTACAAAATCAGTCTCTTAATGTTTTATAAGGCAAAAGTTGCTGTTTGTTCTGAGATCCGTACAAAACACATAAACGCAATGTGGGCACCACGTAGAATTTTTTAATGTTAAACCTGGTGGTATGTAAAGTTACCGCTAGGCTTTAAAAGGTTAAGTCTTATGTAGGGTAGCAGAATTGTAACTTATCCGTACTTAACCTCGGGTTTAGATGGAAGTGATTGGTAAACCTCACGCCCCGGCTGCTTTACGGGCTGGAAAAGGACCTGCAGTACGTATTGAATTGGAGACTGGGTAAATAATTCCTTAGTTTTGCCGGGAAGCGAGTCCCGTGTTGTCCAGGCCGTAGCCTGTGAGAAACTTAAGCAATGGTTAATTTGGAGGGAACGCTTGGTATTTCTAGTTGATAAAGTTTCGCCTTCTGTTTATTGCCTGGGCCTAAATATCTGAGTTGGACGTACATAATTTTTGATACCTTTCAGAGACTTGGTCATATATGAAAAAAATCCAATTTTTTTAAAATATGTTATTTTGCTGTTTAATGAAGTTACATTCGCTGGAAAGGATAATGTCTGTGGTTAGAGGTCAGAGGGTGGTTATGAACCGCGGCCGTGCAATGGCTCAGGCGGTTATTGGCCGGCCTGTACCGCGGAAGCCCGGGTTATATCCCAGGCCACTCCGTGTTGGATTTGTGGTGCACAAAGACGCACTGGGACTGGATTTTTCTCGGTGTACTTGGACTTTACTGCCACACTGTGGCCCTGGAACCGACTCAACCCCTAACAGAAATAAGTACCAGGAATGTTTCTTTGTGAGTAAAGGCAACCGATGCGTAGGGCTGACAACCTTACCACCTTCATGTGCCGATTGTCTAGAAATCTGGGAACATCAACCCCCTTGGAACCCTCAGGGCCTGTCCAGGCCTGTAATGGGACTGCTTTACCTTTACCTTTTTAGCGGTGAAGGGCCCCGCAGCAGACGCTACGGACGCACTGCAGCCGTGAGGCTTATTGTGCAACCCTGTGATGAAGATGAAGATGATGATTATTATTTTTTTGTCCTTTTCCTAGTAATGGAGCACCGGTGGAATGAAACTGACAGGAGAAAACCGAAGAACTCGGGGAAAAACCTGTCCCAGTACCACTTTGTCCACCACAAATCCCACGTGGACTGACCCCGGGATCGAACCCGGGCCCCCGCGGTGGTGCCTTTACCTTACTTGGATTTTACTCCTTCATTGTCATTCACTCCCAAGATTCTATATGCATTCTTTCAAATATAAACGACGCTATATACCTATTTCAATCATCTTTAAATAACACTCTTAAGAATTAGGAACTGTATCTTGGAAATGTTTACGGAAGGAGGCAAAGTTTCGTCGTTTCGTAGTCCGCCCCTCTTCTACCTACCTGTTCACAGCAGGTGTGGAGGGTTTTTATTTTCACGTGATCACACTCAGACACACATCACAGTCGGTAGGATTCCTCTGGACGAGGGATCGGCTCGCCGCAGAGACCTCTACCTGACAACACAAACACTCACAAAAGAAAAAAAAATCCATGCCCCCGGTGGGATTCGAACCCATGATCCCAGCAAGCGCTCGGCCGCAGACCTACGCCTTAGAGGAGGCAAAGATGTGAATAAAATTCGTGTTTTGTCAGTAGATGCAGGAATAAATAATTACGGTCTGGCAAGTAATCACTGTTGACCTTTCTTCTTGAGTCCAGGGTTTTTGCATTACCTAATAACATCTGTAGGACTATGATATATATATATACACACTCGAACTCGGTTATAACGTCATGAAAGGGACTGAATATTTTGTGTCGTTATAAACGAACGTTGTTATAACCGAGCAGTATAATGTTAAGGTTAACAGTGAGGAATTAATTGGTACCACAGGTTGTCTGTTTGCTATTGACATAATCCTTCTGGTCGCACTATGGCCCTGGGGTCGACTCAACCTCTAACAGAAATGAGTACCAGGAATATTTCCTGGGGGGTAAATGCGGCCGGTGCATAGGGCTGACAACCTTACCACCTTCGTGAGCCAACTGTCTACAAATCTGGGAGCGTCAACCTCCTGGAACCCTCACAGCCTCTCCAGGCCTCTAATGGGACTGCGTCACAGAATGTCTGACGCTATATGCGAGGTGACGCGTAAACCGATGTCGTTATAACGGGGTTCGACTCTATCTAGTTCTGGGGTATGACGTTACGTAAGTTGGTAAAATGTTACCCGCATTTCGTAGGAGCTGTCTGTCTCTGTATTCGCGTATATACTGTTTAGGATTGCAGTGCTTAAAACTTGAAGGTGGCAGCAGAAAACTTCTTCGAAACGTCTGTACTTATCAATAGACATTATATGTTAGAAGACTGGAATGTTCAGTGCATATAATTCTTGGTTTCTTCACATGTTTTGTTGATTCCGTTAAATTGTGTGAAAATGTGATGTGTGCTTCAGATACCGGCAGCTGTGGGCAATATGCCCTGTTATTTCAGGCACCACGTTTCAGCCTCTATTTACTGAAGCGGTAACATTTACTGCGTATAATAATTACGTCCCAATTTTCGTGGAATAATAAAGTATGCATGTTTCAAAACTTGTCCTGCCGGCAAAATGATTTTTAATTGGGGTGGCTGGAGTATTAATTTTCCACTTGTATTATGTTATCATGCTTTAATTATATAATAAAATACATTTCGTTTTGTTTTATGTGTACAATTATGTATGCATATTAACCTTTTAAAGCCTAGCAGTAACTTTACGTACTACCAGGTTTAACATTAAAAAATTCTACGTGGTGCCCACATTGCTTTTATGTGTTTTGTACGGATCTCAGAACAAACAGCAACTTTTGCGTTATAAAACATTAAGAGACTGGTTTTTAAAACCCAGACGAAGTGTGTTTACTGCGCGGTACGAACTGGGTCCTTATATATGAAACAGATACGCTCCGTCTTTAAAGGGTTAATATAACCAAAAGGCATTAATATTAATTTTAAGCCTTAAGAGGTTTGAGGTTTACGCGGTGGCGTTTTTAACGACCCATGTGTCCAGGGATGTGACCTGATTGAGGGGTCCAGAACAAAACCTTCAAAATGGGGACGACACTTTCGTTTGAAACATCTCAAAACACTAACTCAGCGACATAGCGTCATGTCCCAGGAGACCTGATTTTTCACTTTTAACATCGATTTTGATAGAATTGTTAGACGAAGATTTAGATGCGTCTGTTGTAAGATTTGTGTAGGTTCAGAGGTACATGAAAATATTACTTACTTTAAATTCCCGTGTGGTTATCTCTAAGGTTTGTACTTCATGTGTCGGCCGAACTAATTATAGCTGAGATTGAAGGAAAGTACAACGTTGTAAGTATGAGATGTAGCAAGCGAAACCCTCCCTCAGCTATACAGTAAATGACCAAGTTAGTCATCCCACGTAACTTGTTATTTGTGTTTTCCTCAGTCGCTACTTGAAACTGAAACAGTTGTTGTGGATAATGTCATTTGACACCCACATAAATGTGTTGTCACTGATCACTTTCAAGTCTTATGACAGGCCGTCCTAATTTTAATTCTGCGTTTGGTTGTGCTGTGTTGTATTATGTATGCTGGATATTCAACCGCTTCTTCAGCCCCAGCTTCATACCTTGCCGAGAGCACACTCTGTCCCTTGTACTGTGTGCACGATGTTCAACTGTTTCTTTGGCCTCGACGCGTACTGTATGCACGATGTTCAACTGTTTCTTTGGCCTCGACGCGTACTGTGTGCACGATGTTCAACTGTTTCTTTGGCCTCGACGCGTACCTCACATGGAATCAGGGTGTGACTCACTCATAATTCACACCAAGGGTATTTTTAGTGTATATATAGAGATTCTGTTTATTGTTTTTTCGTGTTGCCTCCGTTTGCAGAATGTGCCCTTGCTTATGTGTCTGACAGAGGGCGAAGAGGCGGGTTGATTATTAATTGCTGTGGCTGAGGCTTGAATTTTGTTGTGTAATCTTTATTTATTTATTTATTTATTTCGTATTCTGACTTCTTCCGTACTCATTGTAGGTGTAGAGGGTTATTGTAGCGTCTGATCACGACACACACACACACACACACTCGGTAGGACTGCTCTGGACGAGTGATCAGCCCGACGCAGAGACCTCTACCTGACAACACACACCATTGACAAGAGACAGCCATGCCTCCGGCGGGATTCGAACCAGCAATCCCAGCAAGCGAGCGGCCTCATGCCCACGCTTTAGACCGCGCGGCAACTGGGATCGGCCTTACCAATCACACACAGTCAAAACAATGTACGTGTACCCTAGTATGTTTGCTCATATATATCCAATTACTTTAGCGAAATGTGGGCATAGTGATAAGATTGTGTCCATGTGCCCTTCGTCTGTGTACCGTATCTCAGAAATTAATTGGGTTAATACAGTACTGTTGCAATAGTGTGAATTGCTGTGTAGTTGATACTCTCATTTGTTTTTTACTTTCGCCCTGGTTTTAATTACTTTAAGTAGATGATGATAAATTTCTCATTAGTGGTAATGGTCTGAACCAGTAATTATATGGAACTCAATGGAATTTAATTTTTAAATTGCTGAAATAAAATATGTAATGTAGTGCCATGTGGGGCTTTAAACAAGTTACGTATTTCGTAACTTGTAAAACCTGTCTTTCATTGTTAGCTGCATTTAATTAACACCGTTCAATTTTTCTGTATTCTGGGTTTATTTTTCACTGCGGAAGCAACGCACTGTAATTGAGTTTTGTTACTTGAACTGTTAAGTTGTCGATATGAGCGATTTGCCATTTTTTGTGTGGGTGTGTGACTTGGTGTCTCATTCGAAAGGTAGAATGCCCATTGATGGTGTCTGAAATTTGGGCTCCAGGAGGATATTTGAACTTAAGTGACCGATAAGAACGGAAAGTTTGAGAAAACTGCACAAACACAGGCTTTAAAAATTTGAACTTTTTCAAAATATGATTAGGCTGGTAGAAATGTAAAGGAAGAGAGATGGTATGGAGTAATATTGCATCAATTGGACGAATTAGAAGAACATGTAAAGTTACAGGGTTAAGCGTGAAGTAAAGAGAGTGCTTGGGGCTATGGGAGAGACGGGAAGGTAAAATTGAAGTGGATCTTTGTGTTACAATTACTTAGGATACTATTGACTGAATCGAGTGACGAACAGTTGTGAGAAAGCTGAAGGTATGGGCTTCTTAGTTACTTAACATTTAATTTGCAATCAGACTAATTTTATAAATTCGTTTCGCAGTCCTTCCCTCTTCTAACTACTTGTTCACAGCAGGTGTCGAGGTTGTTTATTTTCACTTGATCACACTCAGACACACACCACAGTCGGTAGGACTCCTCTGGACGAGGGATCGGCCCGTCGCAGAGACCTCCACCTGACAACACAAACACTGTACAAGAGACAAACATCCATGCCCCCGGTGGGATTCGAACCCACGATCCCAGCAAGCGCTCGGCCGCAGACCTACGCCTTAGACCGCGCGGCCACTGGGATCGGCCCTCATTACATACATTTGTAAGGATATTTACAACACTTACGATAACGTCCGTGCGATGGTGTATCGTCACGACTTTTTAAAAACAAATGTTACCCGTCTCTCTTGGCTCAAATTACTCACCATCCCGTAAATTATTATTTAGAATAAAGGCACTTCGCAATTAATTCTTAATATTAGCACGAGCAGTAGAAGAATGTGAATGATCACTTTCACGCTCTGGCCGTCTTAGCTCCGGGATGGAATGCTCCAGAGCCCATTGGATAGTCTGGGTAGGCCCCAGAGCCGATCGTGACGCCGCGCAGAAGGGAATTACCCTTCCTGCAATCGGATCCCAATTCCCCGATCGTCCAGTCAGTAACCTAGCCACTACGCCGGCTGGACCGTCCCGATTTCTTTGAACCACTATGAACGAATTTTTATGAAACTTGGTATAATTATCATGGCTTCACACAGGGATGCACAAATCTCTGGCTGCAGGTCACCATGGCGACTGAATGTTATAAGGTGGCCCCCAATATTGTCACATCTACAGCATGGAACTTGAGGCATGTTACCCTTTTGGCGCCTTGAATTTTGAGATTTCTTCTAGTTTTGTGGCAGATTTGTGCACCCCTAGCTCCAGAGTTTACCAGTCTATGAAGGTCTACTTTCAGTGCTCCTGCTAACAGCAATGCCAACTTAATAATCAAGCAGAGATCTGAGTTGGGGTCACATCTAGCGCCATTTAATGTAGGGCTTTGGCATTTATTTTATGTTAAGTTCTTTGAAAAATATGCTAAATTTGAGAAAGTTTCATAACATCTAAAACAACACGACTGCAACGGGAAATAGGCCTATACAGGGTGGTGGGAAATTAAATGTTTAATATTAAATAATTTGTATTTATTTTAAAATTGTGTTGTATAAGCTTTAAAATTGCTTAAGATGTATAAACATATAGCATTCCTTATAGAAGATACAGATGTTTAATATTATGTATTTACTTTAATATCATCCTGTAGAATTACATTCCATTTAGCCATACCTATCATATTAAAACAGCTTGGGACGTGAAATGATATGTGAACATTCATTATAAACATATATTGCGTAGTGTGATCGCCTGCCTTCTGACACCATGTAGCACGGTGTTTTCGTAAGGAAATATGTTTTCCACTTTCAGGGTATACATGCATATGATTGCATAACGAACCATAACGCAGTGTAATGGAGTGAAACCGCATGTCTATACGCAGTTCGGTCATAGATGTACTGTGAATTGCGAAGTGTTTCATCTGTTGGTCAAGTGAACGTAATGAAACGTATGGAGAGGTGTTTTGGGGACGTAATTGAGAGCTAACATTGCATTTGCCCTCAGCCAGTCTGTCCACTGGATAATGAGCAAAGTGGTTAGAAAACCACATCTCTACAGTAATACTACGTATTGCTGTATAATCTGAACTAGATATTACAGCGTTGTCAAATTGTGTGCTGTCAATTCATATTATGCAAGCAGGAGTAACACTGACGTTTATAGCATTGCTTTGGAATTTATGTTTCGACTTGACAAGTAAAATTTGTATCACTCTATCTCCATACGGCATTCGGCCTCTGGAAGCTTAGATGAAAAACAAGAAGACAAAATATTCCGGAATGAATGGAAACAAAAATTCTCAGTATTTGGATTGCTCTTTAATTTCTTGGTGCGTCTAATTTTTAGACGCTTTGGCAAAATTGCGAAAAGCGACTATCAGCTTCTTCTTGTCTGTGTGTCAGTCCGTCCGCCCACATGGAACAACTCGGTTCCCGCTGGATGGATTTTAATGAAATTTTATACTTGAATATTTTTCGAAAATCTGTTAATAAAATACAAGTTTCAGTAAGGTCTGACAAGATTAATGTGTATTTTTCATGAACACTTGGTGCATTTATGATATCTCTCTGAATTCTTCTTAGAATGAGAAATGTTTCAAACGAAACTTGTAGAGAAAATCAAAACACATTTTATGTCCAATAAATTTTTTCATCCGAAAATCGTGCCGTTTATGAGATAGTGTGGAAAAATATATTACAGCAAGACAGGCTGACAGAATAATTCGGGGCATATGCTTTGCATTCTGGGTAACCAAGGCAACTAACACGTACTCAGAATATGTAATACTTCTTACTTTTCTATGGCAACAATGGTTACGCGAACGCGCCTCCGTGTTGCCTTATACGTATATTGCCTGTGTTGTTTGTGTTAGCGTAGTTAACAATCATTGGAACTCTTCCACATTTTCAGAGAAGTTATACTATCCTTGGTGCCATGCAGCACAGAATATTTCGTGGTCACATGCCCTATGTAAACTGTAAAGATATGGCAGTATAAGTTAACTCATAATTTATCTGGTTCTATGTTAGTGTTAACTTTGTTTCTAGCATAAAGGGAATGGCATAGAATTCGGAATTTTAGAGTGACTGGAGGATTTGAACCTAAGAAAGATGTGATAATGGAAGAAGTGATAATATCACTTGACAATTACTTTTACCATCCTCATTAGTACAAAGAAATACAGGAGGATATTATGGGCGGGGATCTATATACAGAACATTTCTTTTATCCTGTCACTGAGCACGGCGGCTTGATCACATAGAAAGCCTGACTTCCGGGACATCTTACGACAAGTGACGTTCCCTTGGACACTATAAAACGGACATCCTGTAGCACGTAGGAAGAAATGCGTATCCAGTTTTAAGAACCAAGCCTAAAGGGGGGGGGGGGGAGAGAGAGAGAGAGAGAAGTTTGAAAACATAGGCATGGATTGCAGTATAATATTAAAATGGGTCTAAAAATATGAGGGGATGAACTGAATTTGCCTGCTTTAGAAAAAGGGCCACCATGGGTTTCTTGTCTAAAAAAATTTCTAGTATCAAAACAATTGGAACGTGAAGAAAAGGACTTACGTTGCCCTGCGTTGAGACGGTGTGAAGAATTTGATTTCTGTCCGTCAGAGCTTTGTTTTGCAGCCTTTGCTAATCTCTTCCTCCTGTTTCTTACATCCAGGGCCACTTCTAATGGCAGCTGACAGATACGTACACGATATCAGAGGCAGAAGTGAGATGAAAACCAAAGAATAAGTAAAATAATCAGCAAAAAGGCTTCGTATGTTTAAGTTAAGAGATTGGAGAAGGAATTAAAAAAGTCTTTGTAAAAGGCATTTTTTGTCTCTTTCTTCATTTGCTCGTGCTTTCTGTCCTGTCTTCGCTCTTTCCTAAAACACTTGAGTTTTAATTAATAACAAATCCTCTTGCGTGGAAAATTAAACTTTAATTTGTTTTTTATTTGAAATTTTAGCTCCAGATGTCCTTTTGTTTCTCAGTATTTAAATAGATGGAATTAATAACATGGTTCAAAATTCCAAACAAAAAGGGATACTAAAAATGTATATGTAAGGGGAAGATAAACTTTCCGCAGTTTTAGGAACACCGTTAATACTAATAACTTAATTGGTTACTTAGTGATGAGAAAATGTCCGCCTTTCGTGCTGTTTCCTTTTGCAGGTAATTTCACCGTTAAGACAGAGGAAAGACCCTGTTCAGAAACGTTGATAGGTACAGGGTGTTTATTTGATCATGTTCGTAATCGCCGCAGATATCTGGCGATGTTCCTGCGGATGCAGCATTTCTATGCGATAAAGCTGCTGTGATCGGGGACACGATAAGTGGGACATTCTGTATGTGGCAGTGAACACGGCACAACACCCAAGAAGGGTCATATCTTTAATTAGAGGATTGTTATGGATATTTCAAACGTTTGCTTTCTTCAGAATATAATTTACTTGCTGCTTATGGTGATTCTTAGCGTAGGAATTTGAAAAAATGTTGAAAAAACAAAGAACCTTTCAGCTTTTAAACCGCTATTAATTTAACTCTCATGGGTTCAGCGTTGAGTTAAACTCGACAGCGCTTTCCGCTGTAACAGTTCCAATGTCGAACTTAAATAGGCGTGTACTTTTACAGTGTTTTATGTTGGTTTCCCCAAGCTCCTCTAATCGAGTGGCTGCGTTTTAACTTTCAAGATTAGAGATTTTCTGGAAAGATATGGTAAATAAAACCAACAAATGCACACAAGTTTATGAAAATATATTACAAACGTAGTAGTGCCTTCTACATGTTTCGGCCACTCATGTGCCAATCCTCAGGGAGCTGCGTTAGAAGAAAAAATACATTGAGATATTACAAAATTTATGTGAACCATTGCACATGTAAAGTATGAAATATTAGAATTATATAGTTTAAAATATATATTACAGTAGAAAATACATGCAAAAGTTTAAATGTGGTGTGTGAAAAATAGTGTATGCAGCAATACGTATGTCGCCATCCAAGAAGGGGAGTAGCCGAAACATGTAGAAGCTATTACTACGTTTGTAATGTATTTTCATAAACTTGTGTGCATTTGTTTAGTCACCATATCTTACTGTTCAAGGCACGGTTATGGATCATGTAAAATATATAATTATACAATTATAATATATTTCTATAAACTTGTGTGCATTTGTTGTTGTCATTTACCATTAAAAAAAGATAAAGCAATCCCATTACAGGCCTGGACAGGCCTTTAGAGTTCCAGGAGGTTGAGGCTCCCAGATTTCTAGACAATCGGCACATGAAGGTGGTAAGGTTGTCAACCCTACGCGCCGGCCGCGTTTACCCCCCAGGAAACATTCCTGGTACTCATTTCTGTTAGAGGCTGAGTCGACCCCAGGGCCATAGTGCGGCCGAAAGGATTATGCTAATGAAAAATGCCACTGACACCATCGGGAATCGAACCCGCGACCTTCCGGTTTGTATTACAGTACCTCAACCAACTGCTCCACCGCGGCCCCCTTTTATTTACCATATCTTACTGTTAAATGCATGGTTATGGATCATTTAAAATATATAATTGCACAATTATAATATATTTCCATAAACTTGTGTGCATTTGTTGCTTTTATTTACCGTATCTTACTGTTAAATGCATGGTTATGGATCATCTAAAATATATAATTGCACAATTATAATATATTTCCATGTTGGATTTCAAAAGCATAATTTCGACGGCAAAGGGTTCAAATGATGTTAAGGCGCCGCCGTGTCATACGGTCACGGTATTTTCTTACTTTGATCTTTAGTGGTAGGGAAATTGTAAAGACGGTAACTTTGTACTGGAGGGAAATGTTTGGATCTCGTGAGACAGCCGTCACTTTCGATATTTGCTCATTACGGTTATCCTTGCAGCTGAAGTATGTACTTTAATTTGATGGGATGTGAAATGTCAAGAACAGCTGCAGGCTGTCATCACGTGGTCCGTAATATTGAACATAACATGTAATGGGAAATGGTCTTGGGGTGTCTGAAATTGACAGCACTTATGTTAGGTACCAGCATGGTAGAAATGAGAAATGCTGAGCGATTTTATATTTATATTATTATATTATTATATATATTATATTTATATTGTTTTGTTTTATATTATATTTATATTGTATTGTTTATATTTATTTATTATTTATATTATTATATATTATATTTATTTTATTTTATATTATTTATATTTATTTATTATTTATATATATTATTTATATTATTATATATTTATTATTATTGCATATTCGTATATTTTATTTATTTTTATTTATTTATTTATATTTATATATTATTTATTATACATTATTATATATTATTTATATTATATTTTGATTATATTATTTTATATTTTATTATATTTATATTATTTATATTTTGTATTTATATTGTATATATAGATAATCAAATCACACAAAAATCAGACCACCAAAAGGCATTCCACTCTTTTCAGATCTTCTATATTACAATATCTTTGTTAAATTAATCCATCCCTCATGGGATCATCAACAACAATTCGCATGAAAGTAACTTTTTCACAGAACTCAACTAGGAATATGTATATATATTAAAAAGTAATAAAAAGGCGATCGGTTCAGATTTAGGCGATTTTGTAATTGATTCCTGGTATATTATGTTGTTGCGGATTGCCTATATAATGTGTGTGGAAGGATGAGAGATTTCAGCTGGGGAATCTGACGAATGAGACAATATGGGAAGCAAAAATATCGGTAGGACTTAAAAGGGCTGGCTATCACTGAACCCGATTCCATGAGCTAACGGGGAACTGTCATCAGAGTTTTTATCAGGCGCTAGTCCGCTTTTCTGTCTGTCTGTCTGTCTTTGTGACTTCCTTTGTCTTAGTGCTAGCGAATAAACATTTTTTGGGCGTTTCGTGAAATGCGATAAAGAGACTGTTCACAAAAATTTCTGGAACGAACATGAGTTTCGTGAAAATTGGCCCGGTGGCATTCATACTTTATGTAAGGGAGTGGTATAAATTTCTGACCGTAGGTTTCTGTATCTCGTGACCGATTTATATGAAATTTGGTACAAGAGGTCTGCATGTCATGCTACTGGATATAGACAAGTTTCGTAGGAATTGGCTTAGTGAAGGGCATATGTATCTTACGGACACAAATGGAATTACATTTACATGGCTGCCGTAAAACAGTATGCTATTTTGAAAATAAAGAATGAGTGAAAGACAGAAAAGTCACTGCAGATATCGAGAACCGTGGAATCCGGATAATGCAATCGGTATAGCGACTGGCTACAAGCTGAACGGTCCATGGTTCGAATCCAGGCAGCAACAAGTTATGTTTCTTTTCTCCAAAGCCTTCCAGACCGGTTTTGGGCCCCATTGGTTCTTCTGTTCAGTGCGTGCCTCGGTTATTTCTCAGCGTTAAAGCGGCCGGGGCGTGAATTTGACCAGTCCACTCTATCTGCTGCCGAGGATAAGAGTGGCTGGAGCTATACCTCTGCTCTCCCATCACGCCTTCATGGCGTAGGCAGGGACAGCTTGATGTTTTCACAGTTTTATAACTGCCAGGCCCGCACTATGAGTGGGACGAAGACAAGTTCTAACTGGCACAGAACAGCACAAATGCTTAGTGCTACTGTGCACTCAATATAGGCAGGATTTTCTTGCCTTACATTACATTCCCGTTTTCGGTCCTGTTTCCATTTATTGGTTTTTATTAACCCTTTAAAGACGAAACGTAATCTGTTTTATATTAAGGTCTCAGTTCGTACCGCGCAGTAAACACACTCCGTCTCGGTTATAAAAACCAGTCAGTTAATGCTGTATAGGGAAATAATCGCTGTTTGTTCTGAGATCCGTACAAAACACATAAATACGCTGTGTGGGAACTACGTAGAATTTTTTAATGTTAAAGCCGGTGGTACGTAAAGTTACCTCTAGGCTTTAAAAGGTTAAAGTGAATCTGAAACTGAAGTGGCGTTCTGGTCAAGAGGGGAAGGGAAGTCGTCAAGTCGTGTTGTGTGACTTCAATAGAGCTGATGCCACTTAAAAAGAATAGACAATGCAGTTCTGAAATGCAACTTTTTCTTTGTCCTCAAAGTGAATTCGAGAAAAAACAGAAAATACTCATAATTGCGGAGTGGGATACAAAGACGATAACATGTCTGAAAGAAAACGCGGCATTCGGTGTCAGCTGGCATGAATTCGTGACACCTGTAACTGCACGGCACGCCATGACTCACTTCGTAATATGAAGTGATGTTTAGTGCACTGGGAAGCGTGGCTGTTGGATCGGTAACGAAAATGATTCCATGTGTGTGTGTGTGTGTGTGTGTGTGTGTGTGTGTGTGTGTGTGTGT